>JBBWSL010000058.1:0-293437 GCA_038088545.1 Diaporthe humulicola | reverse complement strand
TAAATATAATAATGGAAAATCTTAATTTAATATATAATATTTTAATTATTTTTTATAGTAAAATTTAGAATAAAATATATAGTATTATAAAGGAGTTAAAGGAGGAGAATTAGTTTTTTAATAAATATTATAAGGTATTAGGTATAGAGAATCTGGGATATATTATATATAATAAGGTTATTAAAAGAAAGGGATATAAAAAGTAAAATTAAGATTTAAAAATTCTATTAAGGCTTTTATTAAAATAAATAATACTTTAAGGTTAATAATAATAACCTTAATTAATACTTAATAATTTTTTTTTATATTTTAATATATTAAAAGGCTATTTAATATTAAAATATACTAAGAGGCTAGTTAATATTAAAATATAGTATTTTAATATTAAGTAGCTTTTTTAAGATAGGTCACTTGACCTCATAACTTAATAGAAAATACTACACTTATAACGCTACGTGGATAGAGTTGAAGGGCTACTCGCTTACTGCACAATCCTTTGGATTCATCTTACAATTAGAGTTTCTGAGCCCAGACGATGAGCCCAGCTACGCATTTCATGACTTTCACGACTCACGGCACATGGACACATTTCGGAATGGGATTTAAAGACAGAATGTCATTTCAAAGAATATCAAACTGAAACTACACCCAGATCGCTCTTGGCGATCGAGTTAGCTGCTCTTGGCAGCCGAGACCTTCAAAAGGGCCCCGGACGCATGCTTCTCCAAAATCATCTGCCGGGCAATCACGCCCAGCTTCTCCTCCCCGGCCGTGGACTCACAGTACCTACGCATAGCCTCAACGGCAAGATAGGTACGGGTCCGTGGCCCGGCGCCAAGCCCCTCGGGGTCTTCACTGGCCCAGTCCACCAGACGGTGGGCACGAGCCACGTCGTCCTGATCGCGCGACGAGGCGATCACCTTGGACACGGCGTCGTAAAGACGCTGCTTGGACGCCTCATCCTCGAGGCCAGCCCTGTCGGCCTGAGCGTCCGAGACCCAGGCCTCATCGACAACCGACAGAGCGTCTTGCTCCATGGCAACCCGCTCCGTCCACTCCTCGACAACCTCGCGGATACCCTGATACATGGTTTTGGACATCATGGGCTCTCCGGCCTTGTCGGCATCCGAGGCCTGCTTCAGCAGGGCCTCCTTCCACTTGAGAAGGATGTGCCAAGACCACACCAAGCGGGCCCTTTGCAATGGGAAGACCTTTTGGTCGCTAACCCAAGGGGCAAACTGAAGACACAGCTTGACACGTCCCCAGCCCAGAGTGACTGGCCGTAACACAATGGACTTCGGGAAGAGATCTGTTGCCTTGTCGATGTGGCTCTTCCGCACCACGAAGGCAACTCTCCCCTCAAGCGGCAGCTCGAAGCCACCCATTCCCTCCAGGCACGCTGCGTCGCGGCCGAAGATATCCCGATAGAGCCCGGTCATCTTCTCCGGGGTCCACAACACCACGGGCTCCTTCTCGCCGCCAGCCTCTGCCTGAGCCGGCTTTTCCTTAGCCGGCTCTTTTTTGGCCGGCTCCTTCACCGACTCCTCCTTGACCGGCTCTTTAAGGGCCGGCCCCGCAGGCGAGGTCTTGGTGCGGACGACAAGCGTTGCCTCACCAAGGGCACGCTTCCCATCCTTATCCTGCGAGGTGAGCGTGTGCACCTCGTTGATAGGAGCGGCCAGGTCCGCCCAGTCCTTGCCCTCGGCCTTCATCTTCTCCTCGGTCTCGGCGTTCTTCTCGAGCCGCTGAGCCCGGATGTCCTTGTCAGTCTCCTTGACATGGCCCACCCAACTGTCCCTGTGGGCCTTCGACTCGACAAAGTCGGCATACCCCTTGTCCGCCTGGAAGAGCTCTGGCCACTTCCAGGGAAACGGCTCCTTGGTGCGGATCTGGACTGTAATAAATAATAGGTCAGCAAGTAGAAATAAGACGGTGGAAAGGCTGTTTCTTACCACGATCCCGCCAAAGCTGGGCGTCGATGTAAAACTCGACGTTGATGGCGAGAGCTGCAGCTTCGCCACCACCGCACTCCTCGGCGTACATGTCCTCGTACACCTTGCGCCTTGCGGCTCTCTCGCTCACCTCCTTCTGCTGGGGGCTTATGGTCTTGCCGCCCTCCAGCTTCTGCACCTCTGCCCAGATGGCGAGGCGAGTCTCTCCCATGCACCAGCCTTTTGTCATGGCTGGCGCCGTGTTGTGGCGCGACGCGCCCAACGAAGACGGGTTCGAAGAACTCAAGTTCTTCTCCCGCCACAACGCCTCTTGCGCGACCCTTCCGGGGTCCCTCTCGTCCTTTGCATCCCCGATGATGCGTTTTGGCGCCATTTTGATGACGTATCGATGTCGAAAAGTGTTTTTTTTTTTGGTTCTTTTCGTGGCTTGGGGACGCGGTCGAGGTTGGGTGTTGGTGGAAGAATTGAGAGCTAGCTCTCGCAGGCAGCAAGTTGCAGCTAAGCTCACGCATGGCACCCCACTTGCAAAACTTACCAAAGTGAGGCTTGTGAGCTTTTTACTCCTCCGCTCCGAGCCGTTACCAACGGCAACACTTACTACGACCTTGCGACAAGATGCCTCTCTCACAATGCTACATAGACAGCAAGCCTTGCATAGCGAATCTCATTGCAATTGTCCACAATATACATTGTCTCTTATCCTTTCGGGATACTCATTGCTGTTCCGGCTTAGTAGAGGAACTCAAAGAATACAAACCTTTATTCTATACCACATCGACGGCATTTGGGCAGAGATGGAGGATAAGGGATCTACCATTGGGGGCATTCACATCACAGACGGGGACCCGAGTGCCCAACCGATAACAGCTCTGTTCGGAGCCGATCAAGGCATGGCCATGATCAGCGTCTGTTACTTGCGGACGACCGAGCTGGAGGCCATACTCTTGGGCAGGGAGCTCGTCCGAGACCTGCCAGAGGCTACGGAATACTTGTGGCAGGAGATCCAGCCAGGTGTACCTAGCCACAGAACATATACGCCCGTGGATATCACTCAGTAGGTGGCTGAAGCTGACTTCAGAGGATTTGTCAAGCTGTTATCACGCTTGATGGCGTGATAGAAGACATGTGAAGAATGTGAACGCAATGATGGCATTCGGATGGCTGCGAAGATAAAAAGCCCTGTTTGTGATGGGTTTGACGCTGACGACAATTTCAGCGTGTCCATGGCTGAAGTACAGACAGAATAGCAAGACTGAGTGCTAAGAGCAAGTATAGAAGACGGGAATATTTCTCTTCCGATTTAGCTTGTGCTCGCAAAGTCGGGACTGATTCTATACAAAGATGGGCGCGCATTGGATGGTGAATATTCTGCCGACGGGATCAAGAACGACTTCGGTGATCGCCCAGACTGCAGGAGATATTGTTTGAATGCTATACTACGATGGCCACAACAACGTCTTCACTTATAACCAGAGGTCGCTTGATCTCCATGGCGAGTATCGGTCGTCATCTCGGCATGAACTGAGAACAGCTTCCGTTCTATCCTGGGGCTTTTAATGTTGCCTGTTGTGGGCATAGAAAGGTCAAGGGTTCAGGCTTAGGGTGTTCAATGTTAGACTAGAATTTGTTGACCTGGAGGCTTGGAATTCGTGGATTCTCTACCTTATGCCCCGCTATCCCACCATTTGAAGCTCCCTTTTTAGCTCCAAGCCCCTTAGAGTTGTGAATCCAAGGTACAAGCCGTAGTGGGTCCACAAAAAAAGAAAACAGAGCCGTCCCTCAACCCGCCTCCCAACAACAGCGCAGCTGCCCTTGCGTCAAACAACAACGCAACCGCTGTTAGACGCAACAAGCACCGCCTCGACGCCATTCCTGTTACCTCGAGACCATCTTTCCCCGATACCATCGTTCCACAAGATGTCTCGAAACTTCACTGGACAGTGTTTTGTGTGCGGCGAATGGGGACACGAGGCGGCCGATCACCGCGAGTGTCGAACGGGTCGCACCGAGCCGATTGACGAGTCGGCGAGCCACCAGCCACAGCAGCCTGCCCCGATCTACAGCATCCCACATGGTCAGCAGATTGGTGGCCCTTTGGGCAGAATTTCAAGCGCGCCGCATGCGTTTGTCGACAACCAGCAGCAGCAGCAGCAATCACAGGAGCAGGCAGTGCTTCAGATGCTCAACGCAACTGTTGGTGGAAGTCCCTTTACCATAGTGCACAACGTTGCTGATGGCGGCGCATCGGGACTTCTCGCGGACTTCATGAGGAGGCCGGGCATTGAGAACCCATCTGTCATCTACCTTGCTGATCAGGCTGGTCGTGAGATGGACAACAATCTTGCTCGTCAAACCCGACAGGACATGCAGCCGATGCCCGCCATTCCAGTCTTGGCTAGGCCTGGTAGCATCGAGCCTGTCGACACACAAGGACAAGCTGGCCGTGGAGTGCTTCCTGGCACTCGAGACGTGCATTCCAACCGCGCGGGCTCGGGCTTGTTGGGAAGTCATCGGGTCAACAAGACTCGTGCGGTTCGAGGAACTGGCCAGCAGCAGCGCCAGGACACCAGGCGTGGCGGCAGAGGAGGACAACATGTGCCGCTCGAGTACGAAGAGGAGGAAGACGATCCCATGTCTGGTGATGGCTCTCTGCCAATCGAGGGTCAACAGAACACGGGCGAGGGTGGAAGTGGCAGCGGATGTCCGGTACATCGGGACGAGTCCGAAGTCCTCGGCCCCGCTGACTCCCGTGGCTCCTCGGAAGAAGACATCGACGACGCCGACTCCCACGGCGCCGAGGCCATCGATACTGACGCGGACCGGGTCTCGGTCGTTGGAAACGGAAGACCTGATGCCGTTCCGCCTCAGCAAGAGCGTCCCATGCCCTCGCTGGCACCTCAGCATGGCTTGGCGCGACGTGGCGTCATGGGCACCAACCTCGAGGCCCGTGATGCTTCTTTTGTGGTCGAGGATGCCTTCCGCGAGTTTCCGCAAGGGACCCGTTTCAATGTGCGGATCACACCATTGCAGACGGATGACAGCGATCCCTGGAGCACGATTATCAGGCGCCGCCGTTAGGGTAATCAAAATCAGGTTTGGGTACCTGTGGACGGATGGTTGGCATGTATGACGGGACATGGGCATCGAAAAGCTGTATGAAACGAGTGTATGGATCTCAAGCTGGCAAAAGGGGGCATTTGAAGACCCTGGAACATCCTCCCTTGCGAAGTTCCAGTCCGACGAGTTGAGCTGGTGTCAGGGAGGGAGTGCTCTCGAGTGGGGACGCATATTTTACACCTCCGGCCTAGCGGAATGAACGTAATTCCCTTGATTTCCTGCTTGAACATGTCTTTGAACTATCTCAACGGGTCACTGTACATGCGTAGAGATTAGTCATCAAACTCTGCAAGCTTGACAACCACTGTTCCCAGCGTCCCAGGATCTGATATCTCTTCATTGACTTGTTCTTATAACAAGCTTCGTAACCGCTTGGACACAGCAGAGACTCAAGGGAGACGGACGTCCATATCTGTAGTTTGTCTACTCAAAGCGTGTAGTTGTTGTCCAATTCTTCAGTTGCTGTGTGGAATCTTTTGTGTCTGTGTAGTTCTCTTGATTTGTGATTATATGCAACTCGCGTCTTTGGACTCGAAGCCCCAGCCGTGGAATATCACCCAATTCTGATTAATTGTCCGTTGATTAAAACTCCCAGCACACCGTGCCTCCGTGTGAATCCGAGCAGAGACGGAGTCATCCATTTATCCAGGCGCCGGCGCAAATCGGTCCCGGCTCTCACTGTTCTCCATCTCGCCTCTCGGGCCTCTCGGGTTATCTGTTCGCCGTCGTGTGTCACTTGTCTTCCCGCCGGTGCCGAAACTCGTTCCCATTCTTCCCGAATCTGACCGTCAGCGTCCCGTAGGCTTAACATGTGGCGACTGCTCTGAACGATCGCGGGGACAGTCCTGACCTTGCAACCGCATCAAGTAGGAGGCTTTTCAAGGCTTTGGATAGTTCCATTATTTGTTGTTGGCTCTATGACCTCAACAGCCCACGAGCTACATAGAACCAGCACCGGCTCTGCTTGACCAAGTATTCATCAAACATTCAATGTAAATACTTAGTTGATCACTTCGAAATCACTCTCTGCGTAGTGTATGTGGCTCAGATGACAAATTGATATTACTTCACGTCTGCATTGCTAAATAGTGTGCTAACAAAAGAAAATGAAGCAAATCATAGGAGCAGAAGGCAAGAAATAGCAACCAAAGATCCCACCACACCCCATATCCATAGCCCTAGGAATCAACTTCCTCCAGGCAGAATTCCACCTTCATCGTGTTGTTGTCCAACACGCGGAGGGAAAGGCATCGGCTACTTGTGGAACCATGAAGTCGGTGACACAAGCAATTGTCGCTGGATGGCTCATCAGAGAGCACCAAGCACGCAAAACAGAATAGCTCGCGTGTCTGATCGCCCTTGATGAATCTCATCAGGCGCTCCTCGCGGTCAGCAAAGGCAAGAGCCCGGGTCATGCTGAGAATAATATCTGCAACCGAAAGACCGGGCCGATCCGGTTGCTCAATCCTCACCTCGTCCATGGCCTTGTGGATGGTCGAGCACATGGACTTGAACAACGGCTCGTCAGGCCTCTCGGATGAGCTGCTTGTATCCTGCAGCAACCGGGACCGCTTTCGCGACCGGTTGCCACTCGCATCCTGGGCCGCTGCCTCGAGAGCAGCGACCTTTTCGCTCAGCTCGGTGACCGTGCTTTGCAGGCCACCGGACTTCGCTTCTGCGTCATCAGCTCTCTTTGCTGATGCCTGCAGCTGCTTCTCCAGCTCGGCGACATGGCTCGCCTGCTCATCCCGCAGGGAGAGCTTCTCGACCATCTTCTCCAGGGCGCCGTCAAGATAATTCTTGGACACCGAGTTCTCGGCCAGCTCTGTCCGAGACTCCTTACACAAGCGGAGCTCCTCCTCTAACTCTCGGACCTTCTTCTGAAGGTCTGCCATGCTTGGGCCGCTGGGTAGTCCGGCCTCGTCAGCAACCCTAGCCATCTCTTGTTCAAAATCAGAGCCGGGGCTCATGCCCGCCTCATCCGACCCGGAATCCCGATCCGAGCGCCTGGGGGTATCAGGAACCTTGGCCTTGAGCTGATCCAACTCGGACGCGAACTGATCTCGTTCACCCCGGCACTTGGCGAGGTCAGCCTTGGCCTCCTTGGCCTCCTTGATGGCATCTGCAAGCTTCTTCTCCCGCTCGCCTTCCCGCTGCGACATACCCTCCAGCATCCGCTTGAGCTCCGACAAGGCATCAAACAGACTGGGGTCCGGCTGCGGTATCGCCGCCTTCACCTCACCAAGGCGCTCCAGGACCTCATCAGTCCGAGAACTCTCCTCAAAGACCGACTTCAGTCGGTCCTCTGACGTCAAACTCGCGAACTCGGTCCGCAAGCCTTTCAACTCCGCCGAGAGCTTATCGGCGCCCTCTCTCACGGCGCTTTTCACCTCAGCAACTGATTCTTTGGACTTGGAATCAATTGCCGAGCTCACATGGTCACGCAGCATACTTCCGAGTTCATCTATCGCCTCAGCCACGGTGTTGCCCATGTCTGAGATATAATTCTCATGGCGCGTCAGGGTTTCTGTGAGAGCGCCCCCAGACGACGTGACTGCCTCTTTGCAGGACGACAGCTCCGCCAAAACAGTCTGTTGACGTGAGGACGCGGAGTCCTCCGTCTCCTTCTTGAGCTCCTCTACCATGCCTTTACAAGAAGACACAGCGGCAACCGCGTCGGCCATCTTCTCACCGACCGTCCTCTCGCACGAAGACACACATTCTCGAGTCAGGTTCCCATCTTGAAGAAGGGCCCCCCGACAAGAAGACACAGAGTCATTCACCGCGCCTTCACAATCCGACACGGCAGCGCAAGTCTCGTCCAATTTCACGGCGAGGCTGGTCTCGCAAGTCGACAAGGCCATAGTGAACTTGCCTACACAAGTAGTCGAGAACTTCAGAGAGCTCTCAACCCCAGCCGCGATCCCATCCGCGAGCCCAGTCGCGATCCTCTCGTCGCACGAAGCAATGGCTTCGAGACAAGCTTGTTGGCTTGTCTGCAATGCGCCAGAAAGCCTATCCTCAGACTCCGTCACTTTTGTGCGGGTCTTCTCGATCTCCCCGGTCATCTTCTCGTTGGAAGACAACGAGTTCTTCTTGTACTCGTTGTCTCGGTCGTTGATCTTGCCAACGTCGGCCTTGATCTTCTCCAAGGTCTTTGCTGACTGCAAAGAGGCAGCCGCCGCCTCCATCTCCGCCTCCCTGGCTACCAGGGCGTCCTCTCTCCGCTTGAGCTCCGCTTGCCTTTGAGCAAGGGAGTCTGAAGACTCCTTCTGAGCCTTCTCGAGACCTGAAGTGTACTTCAGGAACTCCGCAACATACTGGCCCGCGAGCTTCTCCGCCTGCTGGATCTTGCCAGGACGGTGCTCGGACTCCAGCTGCTTGGCCAGCTTCTGGAGGCCTTTCAGGCCCTTCTCGGGGATGGACATAGCTGCAGAATCCATATTGAAGGTTTCTGAAGGCCAAGGTGTCAGCAGATACTCAGAACTGGATGAACTGGGCGTGCATTGCTCACGTGAAGGGGCGGAGAGTAAATATTGAGGTTACAGATAGATATGCACACGGTGAATACAGATTTTGAGGTCAAATTGAGGTGCGGACAATCTCTGTGTACTCTTGTCTGGGTTTGAAAAATTTGACTTGGGAGACTGGCAGTCACGGAGTGTACCTTGGGTGCAGCCCGGTTGTGGAAGGAGCGCGGTGGAAGGGGCGTGGTGTGCGTTCCTTCCCTCCCGGGCATGACCAACCACACGGAACAGCCGACGAGACCAAAACTCAGTGTTGCTGGGGAATTCTGGATCTATAGCTTTGAATTGACTCAAATACATTCAACTAACCTTTTGAATATCTATTTGGGTGTCTATATATGTGTACGTTCCGGTGCAGCGTTAGTTTGAGGCCTGCCGTGGTTTGTTTCCTGGTTGGCGAGCCTCACCAGTCCTGGCTGGTCTGTAACAGTGCATCTCTGGATGAAAATAATAATGCGTCTGCCAACTTGTACTGCCAATTGTCTGGTGTAAACACTTAAATTTCACCACTATCTATGTGTAGGCAGCCGAAAGGCTCGATGCGGCGCAATATCCGGATTCGCCGAGCAACGACTAGAATCTCAGCTTGCTCCATGATCCCAACTCCGTAACACTTCTCGCGTTCCCGCCAAGTGGCACTCGTGACTCGTTCCCTACCCGAAGAACCTCTCCTCTGCTTCCCTTAGGGACTGCCCGATGTTCTTTGGAAGTCTCTCCTCGGCCTCGATGGAAAGAGGTGTGAGACCAGTCTCTGCGCCGGGGTCCAGCGCCTTGATCCGCTCACGGAACTTTTGGTCGTCCGTGAGTTCCGAGCCGCCATCGCCTTCAACATGACCTGGCATGGAGCGGTCTTCCGCGATCCCTCCGACGTCCACCCGGCTGTAGTACAGCATTGCCTCGCCCACCATCACCTGCTCCAAATCTGTTGGTCCTTCGTGGCGTGGGGGACCCTCGAGGGGATAAAACTCACTGCCCCACGGCTTGAACGTGTACACGACATCATAGCCCTCCTTGGACGACCTCAATACCACGGCTACAGCCAATTTGTACTTGTTGTGAGTCTCGGAAGCCCTGCGCTTGTCGCCAACCCCGTTCTCGGCCAAAAGCTCAAAGCCTTTGAGGTTCAGAGTCCTCTGCTCCACCACCTTATCCATCGACACGCCAGACGCAGTGGTCATCTTGACGCGCAGGGAGCTTGGCCAATTTGGCAATATCATCCACTTCTTGCCACCAGCGGATTCCCTCAGGCGAAGTTGCTCGTTGATCGTGGTCTCGAGACTCGGCTCTTGGTCCCACTTCCAGCTGATGGGATGGGGTGTGACATCCCGTTCCTTGGTCGACCATCCGCTCTCTTCATTTTCCTGCCAGCCGACGACATCTCGGAATGGCTGAAGGTCGCCTCTTCCCCAGAATGCATCCAGCATAACCTCGGACTCCATCAAAGCCTCGAATGAGATGCGAGACTGATCCGTGTGGCGATCCACGAGTAGAATGTTCAAGAGGCTTCGCTGCCGGTCAAATATCTCGAGTCGCAGCAGCGGGCTGTCTTGGACGAAGTCAGAGTTCAGGTCGGGAAGATGATGCCATGCATACCGAAACATGGCTCGAAACCGGTCGAGTTCCTCTTTTTCCACCTCGTATCTGGTCGGGTCCCTCTTCCCAAAGATCACAGCTCGGCAGTGGCTGTCTGCGGGCAGGTGTCGGAAGATTCGGCGCAGCACCACCACCGAACAATCAATGCCAGTGGTGTTGCAGCCGGGGAGCTTCAGGGGGAAGGGCCATTTGCTCTCCAACAACTTGTTCTGTGTGGCCTCGTCCAGCTCGCGTATGTCGTCCAACGCAAACTTGCCGAGATCGACTTCGTCCATCATGTCTGTGCCTGTGTTGGTCACTGTGTGGTCAGTGGAGGAGGTCTCGGGGGTGTGTTCAGAGGAGCAGAATCGATCGTTTGCAGATTTGAGCTTTGAGAAGAACAACGGCCAGTCCCAAGCTCCGAGCTCAGGCTGAAGTGGCCCACCCTGGCAGCAACCCGAGTGAAGCTAGGCCTTATCTTTACTCCCTAGCCACTTTGATATCTATCAAGTACCAATGCACATCGCACATCTGCGCCTCTAAGCCAGCTCCGAGTACTGAGACAGCAGATGTGGAACCCTCACGATGGATTCACATTTGAAAAGGCCCAAGCTTGGAGTTCCAACAAGCACCAACTCGACCCAAACCATTCCTCTTCTTACCTCGAGATCACAAGATGTCTCGAAACTTCACTGGGCATTGGTTTGCGTGCGCCGAATGGGCCACGAGGCGGCCGATCTGCCGACGCAAGAATGGCAAGGTTAAACTCGGATTCAGTCACCTTAATTTCTTGCCAGATGAGTTATGGCACACGAGTTACCATTCTGGTCTGAAACTGTCGATTTACATTTCAATACTGCTACAAAAACTTAAACATAGGCACAAGTCATTGATCATAATGCATAAATTGAAAGCATTACCGTAATAACTTGAAAGATATCTACGTTGCTACTAATCCACTGCCATGCGACGCCCCAGATCAGCCTAAGCACATCACAGGCCAGCCTTCTCTCTGGCCCATCTGTCTACTCCATTTTTATCAACAGCCAATGCTGTCCCGTATGGCAGCACCATCACAGCATCTGCGGTGACCTCGTCACCTATGTCTGTCAGAGCCAACGCAGAGGTCGATATCCCTGCGCATAGGTGCGTCGACCGCGTTGAGCCCTGCTCTCCCACATCCAAGTTTTCAGCCCACATGTCTCTGTAGAGATTGAACATGGGACCTGCGCTCCGGACGATGGACTTGGAGCGGTAGAGCGAGAGGGCCGGGTCTTGTAGACTGTACAGATATTCCGCTTGGACGGGTATGTCGACCAGATAGGGGTAGTATGCCCTGGCCATGATGTTCTGGATGCTGTCTGCTTCTGCATCGGACAGGTGAAATCCGGCCCAGTCGTTCCTGGGAAGAGGGGCCAGCTGGAGGTTGTGTTCCCATTCAGCGAGGTCCGCTGCGAAGCCGCTCACCGCGCTTCCTATCAGGGAGAATGGGGGGTTCTCCACCTTCGGCAAAATCTCGGGACGGGCAAAGATCTCTTCAAAATTGCCCAGCGAGATATCCATGCCGAAAACAGCCTCCTCAAAGACCACCCACGCTGCCCACAGCGAGCCTCGGTCGACATGCCTCCTGCCGGGCCCTCCATGAGTCGAGGATGATGCCATGCCTTGAAGCATCAACCGGAGTTGGTCGCCCGTGACGGCATCTTGTCGGGCAGCCGTTTTAACCATGGCAGGATAATGCTCCAGGAGCAGGATCAGGCGGACAGCAGACCGGGCCACGTTGCCCCGAAGGCGTGTCATCACGCATGACAATGCGGATACGCCGGACAGGCTGATGTTATTCAGCCATCCGCGAGACTTCATGACGGTGTGCCCACTCTGCGTGAGCGCAAACCCCGTCGCGTCCCGTCCAACCTCCACCAGTCCCATGACCTGCAGCTGAGCAAGGCAGTCGTGAGAGTACGTGAGACCCGGAAGGGCTCCAATTAACGGAAGCTGGTCGATAGGCCAGGCCGGATATGCCGAGATGACCGAGAGCCAGCCCGCCAGAGGCTCGTCCTCCTGGATGATAAAGTGATCAGGGCTTTTCGGGAGGATTTGCGAGTCCCGAATGAAACAAACCACCAAAGGAGGGGCCTGGCCGGAGCTCTTCAAGCCTGACTCGATCCTGTACTGCGCCTGAGTGAGTGACAACTCGGTCTTGACGCAAATCCTGGCCTTTGTATTGTACACACGCCTCAGTCCAGGGGGCATGATCACGACCATGCCGATCCGCTCAAAGGGCAGCGCGCACGGGTATCCGTCATGGGGCATGCTGATGATTTGCCCAGTTGATCCAGTTCGGCTGAATACTTGGAGGCTCTCGTGGGAGAGCTCAACATCTGGCCAGTACCGAAAGACATCCTTCAAGCTGGTGAACCCCCGAGCGTCCAGGCCCTTGACTGCATCTTGGAGAATTCCGAAACTTGGTCTCGCGGAGAACACGACGACATTGAGCCGCTTCTTCATTGTGCGGGCAATTTCGACCGCGCATGCCTTGATGCCGGTCTCGTCCCATGTGGCCTCCATGAAGCTTCCAGCGTGGTCCTGGGCCTCGGACCTGACCAAGATCTCGAGGGAGATCTGCTCATCGGGCCCTCCCAAAAGCCGGCATGTGTGCTGGAGCCACTCCTGAGGGCTTGAAGAGTATGACAGCCCAAGGATCTTGATCCATGGGCCTTCTTCATTCTCTGCAAGCGACGAGGCCGCCACAGCAAGCATATCGCGGGTGACGAGCCCCTCCACAGAAATGCCAACCTCATGCTCGAACACCACAAGTGCCGGCTCCTGGAACATGGGCTGTTCCTTGCCCGTGTGGGCCGCGAGGTAGTTGTGGAGGACTGAGTATGTGGTCAGGACTACCTCTTGCGGGTCTTGGTCCCCCATCCAAACTCCCACGTATTCGCTGGCCTCCGGGATGGCTTGGACGAGGTCCTGCTCCAAGAGCCTGGCCTCCAGCTCCGTCGTGCGCACGTAGAGGATGTTGGGCATGTCCTGCTCTCCACACAGAGCCATTGCCAACTGGGAACCCAGCTGTCCGTCTTGGCTGTAGATCCCACCTATGGCGCAGCCGTCCTCCGTCGCCCACGCGCGAATTTCCTTTATGTTGTCTTCTGAGAGAGGCATCTTCGCGGTCTGTCGGCTATGTATTCGATGACGGTCGAGATAGATGGGGCAAGTGGCGGGCTGTCGGTTCAGGAATCGCTCAATTGGATCGTTGGCAGTGGGCTTGAAGTGACAGCAGCAGGTCAGGCCCAAGCTCGAAGCTCAAGCTGATAGAGGGGCACAGTTCTTAGACTATTTGTGAAGCTCCAGCTAGGGTGAAGCTCCCCGCCAGCAAGACTACACCAAAATCCCAGTGGGCCCACAAAAAAACAAAACAGAGGAAACCTTCAACCCGCGTCACGACACAAGCCCAACCTCCCCAAAACACAACACCACCATCTCGACACTTTTTTTTTTAACAACAAATCAAGTACAAGATGTCGAGCCGTTTTTACGGAAAGTGTTTTGGATGCGGCGAGCAGGGCCACCGAAAGGCCGACTGCCCCAATCGGGACGGGGGAGACACCGAGTCGGTTGACGAGTCGGTGTACAGGCAGCCTCCTGCGTTTGGAGGACAGGATCGCACTGCGCTGTACAATGCGCAGTACGGAGGACCAGCTGGCGGTTTTGGTGGGGTTATCAACCCACCGCAGCCGTTTTACAACCAGCAGCAGCAGCAGCAGCAGTATCAGCCGCCGCCGCCGCCGCCGCAGTACCAGCAGTACCAGCAGCAGCAGCCACAGCAGCAACAGCAGCAACAGCAGGGACCGGTGGCGCCTCTAGGCATTCCTGGAGTGCCGATGGTGTCTGTCAGCCAACGACACTTTGCGGTTGGGGGCGAGGCTACCGAGGCCAACGTGTCGGCAGCCGTTGAGGCTTTCAAGGAGCAGACGGGCAATGAGCACCCGCATTTTATGCTCATGAGCGAGCAAAGTGCTCGCGAGGTGGAGACGACCTTGGCGAGCCACGCCATATACGCGGCCCAGGTCAGGCAGAGGAACAGGGACAGGGTGCGGGGAAGACCCCTGAACATTGTGACACTCGCTGTGCCCGCCGGAGCCGTGAGCGACGGGCCCATGACAGGACAGGCTGGTCGCGGGGCGCTTCCCGGCGCTCGCACTGCGCAGAACGAGCGCGCCGGTGCGGGCTTGCTGGGACAACACCGGGTCGAAAGGCCTGGTGCGGATCGGAGACAGGGCCAGCAGCAGCGGCTGACCGCTGGACATG
Source organism: Diaporthe humulicola (assembly GCA_038088545.1). Lineage (NCBI taxonomy): Eukaryota > Fungi > Ascomycota > Sordariomycetes > Diaporthales > Diaporthaceae > Diaporthe > Diaporthe humulicola. The sequence goes on along the minus strand of JBBWSL010000058.1, from coordinate 278,958 downwards.
GCGGCAAGGGAGCGGGGGATGGACCGGGTGGAAGGTCGGTGCACACCGACCACCCTCCCGGCATGGCGTGCAAGACCTGTAGTCGCACGGGTCATACCGAGGCAGACTGTGCCAAGCCGACCAGTAGGGCTTGGGACAGCACTTACTGTCCGTACCATCGGACAACGACTGGATCGGAGGAGCACAAGGCCTCCAAGTGCCACAAGTCCGTGGACAAGTGCTGGGCGGAGATGCTGGACGACGAAGGCAGGCCGTTGTCCCGTGTCGAGGCTGACCGCTTGGTCGCCGAGTTCGTGTTCGCCAGCCGGGGCGGAAGACCCGAGCCCCGGTGCGAGCACATCCACAACCACTGGGCCATGTGCGTGGCTCGCCACATAAGGAGCAACGGCGGGGGTGACGCAATATTCGCGATGCTGCCCGTGAGGCGTGTCGAGGTGAAGCGTCGGGCGGACCGGAGGGAGCTGTCCTGGGAGGACTTTGACCACAGCGATGTGGCCGCTTCACGCGTCCGGTTCTGTGACCCGCACTGGGAGTCCGCGGACGTGGAAGAGCTGGTCGCGAAGCTGGAGGAATACGCCCGCACCGGGGTGTACAAGCCCAAGTCGAAGCGTAAGGCGCAGGGTGCACGGCATGATGCCCCTGCAGAAGAGCAAGGCGGTGCTGATGCGGACAACGCGTCGGCCCGTGACGGCGCCACGGTGGTTGGCAGTCCCATGAGGACTGATCCCAACGAGGCCGAGGATGACGCCAACGAGGACATCAGTCCGGCTGAGTCAGAAGTCTCGGGCGATGCCGCGCCACAGGATACCGACATGGAATTTGATATCGAGTAGAATGACTACCCGAGTCAAGTCGGAAGCTGAAGTTGTTAGATGTCGAATTAATGAAATTTGGACTGACCGTGAAATCCGCGCCAACTGCCCATGTGACCCAGTGCTGTGCTGTAAATGTGTAAGCCAATGCGGTGACAAGCACTGCCTCTATGTAGGTGTTTTGTAATGGTATCGTAGTTTGAATGATTCTCAGCGGTTCCGGCTGATAGACGTCTGCCATCCTGGTCATGTGACCTGCTTACATAAACAGGCTGTGGCTGTCAGCCAAGACACGTCCATGAAGCTGACATCTGCCCGTCTCGCAGCCACGCGCCTCCACTCTCTCAAAGTCCCCAACTCGACGCCCCCACATCCAGAATTTTGAAATTTCATCATTCATTATGGCGCAGAAGTTCAAGCAACCCCAGTTGCCCTTCGCGAGCAAGGATGTCGAGGACGCCATCAAGGAACGGGAGGGGGACCTGGCCAAGCTCGACAGGGTTTTTAGCCGGACAAAGGCGGGAGCAAGAAGCATCCGTCATAAATTAACCATACAGAGCACTGGGGCTTACCCTGACTCTGACAGTGATGACCCGGTTGTCGATGCCGCTCACAAGAAGAGCGTCGACATGTTGGAAGACTACAAGCGGCTGATGCGCGCAGTCCCAGCCAAGGCCGCTGAGCTTGACTCACTTCGGGAGGAAGCCGAGAAGAAGAAGGACCTCATGGACAAGATCGTGTCTGATGGCTCATCCAATGCCATCAACACCGCCGAGTTCATGAAGAACAAGCTCCCAAAGGACAAGATGAAGGTCATGGTTCAGGCCGTCACGACCCGGCAGGGAAGCCTCGACTTCTTGCGCAGTCTTGATGCCGAGCACCGCAAGCTTCTTCTCACCGAGGAAGAGGAGATTGCCGAGTACAAGAGGTCCCAGCAGGCCGGCTCGGGTACAGAGTCGGATGATACCTATGGTGACGAGGTAGTGATCCCTGCGACAGATCCCCCATCGCAGCATGATTCTACACAGGTGGATATGGCGGGAACCCTTGCGGCTGTCCAATCTGCATGCTCAAAGGCAGAGAGAAGGGCAAGGGACCTGGACCGCCAAGTGGCGGATATGAAAGAGATGCTCGCCGAGGAGAGACAGGCGAACGCCAGTGCCCAGGATGCACTGCGCAAACAGCTCTCCGACGCTGATGAGGCCTTGGAGGACAAGGACTCTACCCTTGACCAGAAGCAAAAGCAGCTGGTCTCTTTTGAGGATCAGGTGGCCCAGCTGGAAGGTGAGGCCAGCAAGATGCAGCAAAAGATTTCCGAGCTGGAGGCGGGTGTCATCCAGCACGGTGATTTGAAAACGGAGCTCGACGAGTCTCGCTCGGAAGTGGAAACACTCCGGGAACAGGTCGAGAAGATGAAGCAGGACGTCGCCGTCAAGCCCGTGCTGGAGGACGAGCTTGCTCAGAAGCAAGATGAGGTGGGTATCTTGGAGAAGTACAATACAGACCTTCGTCAAAACCTGCAGGGCAAGATTAAATTGCTGGCGGCCTGCACCGCGGCCAAGGAATCTGCTCAGGAGCTGGCAGATCAATGTCAGGCCGATTTGAGCCAGAGGACTGCAGAGCTTGCTAACGTTCGATCCCTGCAAAAGAAGCTGCAGGCGAGTTACAGCTCGTCCTTGAGCAATGAAAAGGATTTCCAGAACAGGTGGCAATCCGAGTACACGCTGCGTCAGGCGACGCATGAAAAGCTCTTGGCGGAGCAGGGTAAGTGCGAGGAGAAGGAGGCGGAAGTCTTGAGGCTTCAGGCCTCGGTCGATTCGAAAGATGAGGAGATCCGGGCCCTCAAAGACGAGGTCTCCTCGAAAGATGGGGAGATTTCGCGTCTGGGCCTCCGCATTAACGACAAGGATGAGGAGTTGCAGTCAAAGGAACAGTCTGCAGGTCAACTGAAGGCTGATCTCGAACAGGCTGGTATAGACAAGGCGGAAGCTGAGCTGGACCTGGGGGTTGTTATCAGCTTGTCGAACCTCAGCATCCGTGCCGCGGATGTGCAAGTTCAAGACTGGATCCCCTTGCTCCGTTCGTTGAGGGCTAACGTCCCCGACCAGATTAGTCCTGCTGAGGATATATCGGCACAGGTCTGGGCGGTCCTTCCCTCCTGGGCTGGCTCTTCGCCAGACGAAGAGGCTGGCTTAGGTTCTTCGGAGCTTCCTGGCGTGCCCTCCAGCCCGGATGGCTTGCTTTTTGAGCTGTTCGCCCATGCCATGGCTGAGGGTGGCATTCGCTGCAACGCGTGTCTGCGAGCCCTCTGCGCTTTGTCTGGTCAGGTGGGGCGCCATGGAGTCACCAAGGCAGGCTCCTTTGTTATCGTCCTCGAGAAGCTGGAGGCCTTAGTGCGAAGCCTCGAAGCTATCTCGGGGCACCAAGGTATGGTCATTCTGGGTCTGAGGTACCTGACGAGTCTCGTGAGGTCGCGTGTACCAGGAGGGGATGCTCCTCGTCTGTCCGCAGTCGAGGACAGCTTGGACGCCATGATTAAGCAGGCGGGTGAGTCTCTCGGAATCATCCGCCATGTATCGGATGCCTTGTTCTCATCCGGTGATATCGGGACTGCCGGGGGCCTTCACCTGACATCCGCAGAAGGTCGCAGGCTGATCATGCTGGCCGAGTCTGGTCGCCCAGGCGAGTTATTCCTCCTGGCTGATCCAGAGATAAGGACAGTCAGGGCCGTGTCCTGCGACAAGTGGGAAAGCAATGTCAGGTCAAATGAGGCCGGTGCATTGGTGGAGAGCGCCGTCTTAAAGACGCCAGCTGATCAGTCAGACCTTGAGTTTGTTCTGACGGAAGAGGATGCTGACTGGATCCAGAAAAATCTGTAGATAGCCTGGGCGGTTGAATATGACGAGACGCTTTCTCAAGTAATTTGATCATGTGCAATTGTGAATTAATGTCTTCTAGTGATCGAGTCATCTTTCTACAAGTTTCACAAATATTGAACTGTGAAACTAACTCCCTTCCGCTTCAGTCTCTCCGGCCTCTTTATATAGAGCCTTAAATACTTATCGTCACTCCCTCAAGACCATCGCTAGACCTTTCCCAAACCAGCATCGGTTCTGGTTTATCTGTTCACCCCATCTTTGTCGACAGCCAATGATCTCCGGTACTTGATTCCGTGCTCTGATGAGTCTCGGCCTTGACCAGGATGTCCGGGGACTGCCCGGCTGGTCATCCCAAAAGCCGGCATGGGTGTGCCAGCCACTGTCGGGGACTTCAAGAGTACAAAAGTTCCAACATCTTGATCTAAGGATGGCCTTCGTCCCCTGGAAGCATGTTCTGTGTAAAAAGCTCTCTACTGATAGCCCTGTTTTCTCCTCGAGCAGTAAAAGTGTTGGACTATCAAATACAGGCTGGCCTATGTCCGTCTTGGCTCGGGGATATCTCTGAATGGCAGGGTAGAGTGTAAAGACTATGGCGGCCAGGTCAGAAAGGCCATAAGGCCCCAACTTAAGTATAGAATTCAAACGATATCTCCTGCAGTCTGGGCGATCGCCAAAGTTATTCTTAATCCCGTTAGTAGAATATTTACTATCCGATACGCCCTTATCTTTGTATAGAATTAGTCCCGACTTTGTAAGTATAAGCTGAATCTGAAGGGAAATATTCTTGTATTCTATGTATATGGTTTGAGTTATTCTCAGTTCTTGGAACCCGGTGAACAGACACACACACACACAGAAGGAAGGTGTGAGGAAGGAAGGTGTGAGGAAGGAAGGTGTGAGGAAGGAAGGTGTGAGGAAGGAAGGTGTGAGAATGGGAGGTACTATCACTTCTGAGGGTGAGCGGATATTTTTGAAGCTACCTAGGTTGACGACGCTCGTTTAGAGAATGGGGAAATTTCGTTAACCTAGCAGGAAAGAGAAATAGCTGTTTACTCGTAGAAGCAGAAATTGTCCAGACCGCGAAAACATGACTTTCCCCCGCCGATCACGTTAACATTGGTCCCTTCACCCGGGAAGATTTCTGCGTTCCTAGCCTCGCAAAGTAGTAAAACGTGTACCACTTCCAGGAATACTACACAGGTTCCGAGCATTCTAGTCTAGCGGTGCGTGGGATCCACTGAGCTATCTGAAGGGAGTTATTCCTCAGTATATGCGGCTTTGGTCATTCCTATAGCTACTGAGACTGATGAATATATGTACATGGTCGTTCTCAATTCTGGATGGAATAGCCGTGTTGACGCATACACACACACGCACACATGCCTCACGCTGCAAGCTGCGCCCCATCACACAAAGCCTCCATGTCAGCAACACTTATATCCTTGGCTGCGACTCCGTCACCAAAATCTCTCACATTGGAGCCACCCATCTCCAAGTAAACCTCCCAGTCCTGGCCCGGCAGCCCACCAACTGGGTCGGCCGCAAAAGCCACGTACGCATCCTGAAAAGCGATACTCGTCGCTTCTTCGAGCTGTGAGCTTGCGCCCCGGAAGCTGCCGTACGTACCCATGAGCATCGGCAGCTCGGCTGAGTGGTACGCGCGGAGCCATGGCTGTGGCGAGATATTGGTGAAATTGCTAGTACATGTCAATTTCCTGCTGCAGGTCGCAAAGTCACGCGTTCCATGTAACTGTCCAAAACAAAGAAGAATGGTGCTCACCCGGAGTAGAGGTAACGGAACGTCATGCGGCTTGTCTGCTGACGGAGACGAGTGGTTTGGGTAGCTGGGCAAAAGAAGGTGGCCAGGCCGGCTTGTAGGGCGACGGTCTGGTCGGGCCCGCTTGGGTTGTACGGAGCGAAGGGAACACCGTCTTCGGTGTTAGTACCGACAATGGCCGGCTTTTGTCGTGGTCAGCAGGATTCGAGCTCAAAGCTTGATTTGCGCGGGATACGTACGATTTGTGCTTGTTTGTCTTGCAGTGCACGTTGTGTGTAGTTCGAGAAGACGATCTTGTCATCCGGAACCGGGTTAAAGCCCAGGCTTGGAGATCCACCGCTTTCTGCGTAAGACGCGAGGAAGTCTTTGATCTTGATGGCATCAACACCGCGCATACACTCTAGTTCTTTCGCCGGATCTCCCCCCAAGCCATCACATCCCACATTCTCGGCGACAAAGGTGAAGTTGGAATGGGGAGTATCCGCTGAGGTCAGCCCAGACTCGGCTGTGCCGGAGTCCATGATAAATGCCCCAACGATAGGATCTTCAGGATAGGCAAAGTTGTACATATCCACCGATATCGAACCAGCACTCTGGCCCCAGAGCACCATGCGAGAAGGGTCTCCTCCAAAGGCGGCAATGTTCTTCTTGCACCACTGCACAAAGGCGCGCTGGTCCAGGAGACCCAGATTTTGGTCTTCCAGCCCGGCGGCGTTGGGGAAGCCGAAGATATTCAACCGATAGTTAAAAGACACCACGATGTGGTCTTGAGATCGATTCACCCATTGCGCTGGGATCTGGTACGGAACATCCTGACCTCCAGTCTGGAAACCACCGCCGTACACGTAAATAAGGACCGGGAGACCAGATTGGGCATTGGCTGGTGCCCAGACGCTGGCTGTTAGACAGTCCTCACTGATCGCGCCCGTTCGATTCAGGCCTTGCAAATTGAACTCCAGGACGTCTCTGTTGTATACGGAGGCGCTCGAGGTGGAAAGAGACTGTATGCAACTTGGTGGCAGCTCGACTGCGCTGATTTGAGCATTTGGGTCGTCGAGCAATTCAGGAGGCGCCCACCGTCGGTCTCCCAGCGGCGGCTCTGCGTATGGGATACCCAGAAATTGGCGGACATTGGGTAGTGATGGGTCGATTTTCCCATGGACTTGGCCGGAAGTTGTAGACACTTGCAGCAAATCCTCAGAGCCTTGCCGGCGCCACGCAGTGTGCCCCGGGGACAATGCAAGGACAATTTGAAAGAGTAGGGTCAAAGTAGCAAAAGACTTCATTTTGGACCCTTTCTTGATTGTTGTCTAGGGGTAAGAGGCACTGGAAGGCCACCCAAGCTTTGGATGCACTCCTAGACTGGTTAAGTAGCGTCCTTTTCTCGGCTACTTACTTGAACAGGTGCCTCCCCTCGGCAGACGACTCGGTGATCCTACCCCACTAGACCCAGTGCCCAGCAGCCATCACATCAGGGGAGTATGTGGGTCATAGAGACTGGGTAGACGACTTTGTAGTCTACTTACAATTTCATCTCCATATTCGGGCACTAGTCCGCCGAAAACCGAGGACTCTACAGGCATGAATCCTGTCCCCTGTCTATATGGACCTCTCCCTCCATGGGAACCGATGGTCTTCCAAGCTGGCCGTCAGTTCGGGGCATTTTACGTGAGCAACGTTAAGCCAAAACACCCTGGGAAACATGCAAGACCCGTGTACACAAACATTGCACAAATCCATGCGAGTACATGGTTAAGTTGCATGTCAGATGATGCGCTGGGCTGACCAGCCTGCAGACCACGGCAAATGTACGGTGGGCGAAGTCTTGGCGAAGAGGCTCCCCGCTGCAGGATGGGATGAACCGACCCGCCGCTTGGGTCGGCGGGAAGCTTCGACCTTGGCGCAGGTCAATTTGGATACTGCAGGAAGCCCGATGTTCGACTATCTATAACGACTCTAGACTACTATACCAGGGAACGCCAGTCGCAATTGATTTCAGAAGTTGCCAGATTCACGGCGGACCAAAATCCGGTCTTGCGAATGTAGCGGAGGGCCAATGTTCATCCGGATCGTGATGAAAACGACGTGAACTAACGAGTAAGTTGGTCCCCATAAAAGTGGAACCACCCCCTCAGCCATGGGTACCCCAGGTTGTCTGCTCTGCGGTCCGCTCCGTGGTGTCACTTCGCAAATTGCTTCCATTCTCGTAGCTCTGATCTCTCCGTCTTATTCGACAGCACTATCTGAATCATTCTTGTGTTGATTACCTGCTGGAAAGCCGTCAGTTGAGCGAGTAAATACATTCCTGTTGTCCAGTTCTGAATCTTGACGTGTTAATCATGCGGCAGACAAGAAAAGGGACAGAGCTGTAGAAGGAGGGAAGGAACAACATATTTCTGAGCGCATGGTATCGGAGACTCCGTCGGCAGTGTACGGGTCCATGTCTAATATAGGCTTGGTGTTGCTCTACTCTGCGATGGCTAAAGCTATAAATGTCGCCGACCCGGGTCGTGCGAGCAGGAAGATCGCAGGCACCGTCGCCCTTCCACATCTCTTGCGAAGGTATGCGGGCTACATTGAAGAAGAATTATTATCCATAGGCTTGTGGTTAAAGAGATCCAGTAAAAAAAAAAACTGCTTGAATACGAGAACACCGCCCACTTTCGGCAACAACATCAGAGTCCAATGATGAAGAGAAGGTCATGACCTCAGACCAACGCCTCAATTACCCAAGAAGCGGGCGCAGAAAAGCAGGGACTCTCGCGTTCGGTTCTGGCGGGGGCAGGTCCTTGTCAAAGGCCTCGTACAGTTCCCCTTCACACCTAGCCACATGAAGGCCCAAAAGGGTGGAAGCGACAGCTCCAGCCTCGTCTTTCAGGTCGACGTCAATGCAAGCTACTTGGTCCTCGAGCCTCACGTCCCGTTTGACCATATGGACAGTCCAGCTCCCCCCGAACGTCCGCTCCTCGCTATTCCAGACCCTCAACTCCTCAATCTCCGCAACCTTCAGTCCAACCGTGTTAGCGGTCTTGAGATCGCCGCCACCGCCATCTTCGCCGTGGTGTCTCCCCGATGCAGCGGACGCCAGCGCATGCTGTAGACATTCGTAGATAGTCAGTGGGTGCAGCTTGTACGGATCGGAATCTTCACTCGTAACAATCCTGTTCAGGGTCGTAGTGCTGTGACTGTTGTTCTCGGCAAGCTTCTGAGGATTCGGACCACTGTTCTGCACTGTCGACTCATTATGATCCCGGTAGTCGCTGATGACAGCTGTCCCCTCGCAGTGCGTCGTCCAACGACCGTCGTGCACAGACTCGATTGCCACCAGATATGTCTGCTCCTGACCGGCCCGGCCACGGACGGGTTGGATACAAGTTTGCAGCTCGAGGGTTTCGTCTGTACCGATGCATGGGAGCGTGTTTTGGAACGCGAATTCACGCAGCGTGAAATCTTGGGGTCTTTGGGACCCAAATGCCTGTGTAAGTGCCTCGATGGCAAGAGACAAGCACAACGCGGCTGAAAGGGTCGCAGTGGGCTAATCATTCCGGTCAGCTCCGTCACACTAATTCTACTAGAAATGGCAGATCTGCTTACCCTAGATCCGTACAACCAGCGTATGTTGTCCTGCACGAATGGATTCTTCCAGATCATGGAACGGGGAGAAATGCCGTGTACTCGTCTGCCTAGCAGCTCGTGGTATGGAACTCCACATAGTCGCTCTTCGCGCAGGGCATGTGACTCGATCATCAAAGATCTGCTGTGGTCCCATTGGTACGGGGGGAGATCAGCGAGTAGCATGGGCTTCCAATCAACCTCATCAACGCTATTGGCCTGTTCGAGATCGACAGGATAACCGAGGACATATAAGGCACCAGCGGCTGCAAGAGTCTCTGAGAAACTCACTGCCTTGCTCCGGTGTTTCAAGAGGGTAATAAACCGTGCATGCGGGGTGTCCATCTGCTCAGGAAAACCCTCTGATTGACCAATCTCGACAACAGTGTCAACCTTTATGTTTTCCAGTGTCTCCAAGAAAGACTCGTGGTGTTCTTGAATCATAGTACTTCCGGTGGCGGCCTGAGACAGCACAATACGTAGGGCGTCACCAGAAACCAAAGAGGCCACTGCAGTGCACGGTCGACGCCATGCGAGATCTTCACTGTTCAACTCATCGGTCTTGGCATATGAGCCTTGGCCAGTTGCCGCATAGTCGAGCAATAGAAGCACTTGAGGAGCCGAAAGATGTCCACTGGAATATGCCGCAAGAAGCTCGCCTCCATGATGAGCAATGGACGCTGTTGGGTGAACATTCCACTCTGCAAGAGCGTCAACGAGCGCTATCTGCGTAGCAGCGCCGACAAGATACGGCATGAAGTCCTTGTCGACACTAGTGGTGGTCGCGGCAGACTTTCGAATACCGTCTTCCAAGCCTATGTTGCGGCCCAACCGCGCGAATATTCCATCAAGCCTCCTGATTGTCCGAACGTATGTTGGAGAATACTTCAGCCAGTCGGAGATGTCAGACCACAGCATGTTCCTTGGGTCGGCAAACATAAAGGCTACGGATGGTTGCCTTCCATCCTTGGGAGCTGTTCCAAATTCCATCGAGGACGGAGCCCATTCCTCAGGATTGGAATGCTCGGATAAAACGGCGAATGCTCTTTCTTCAAACCTAGTGCGTCGCATGTTGAGTGTGTACGCCAGGTCGGCCAGGTAGTATTTATCGACTAAGCCCTGGTGTTTCACGATGCTCTTGCGAAGTGCGTTGCGAGTATGGGCTGAATAGGTTAAGAGGAGAGGCCTCGCGAGCGAGTGATCGTAGTCCGCATGATCCCGAGTTCGGCCTTGTTGGTAGCCGGGACAGAGGTTGTCCAGCGCCTCGACGAGAACATGACCATTGGTGCCGGACCAACCCCAGGACGAGAAGGCCACGCGTCGAGTCGCATAGCATTCCGGCCATGGTATTGTTTCAGTTTGCACCTTGATGTTGAGCCCATGCGGGTCGACTTTGGAATGATAGTGCTTGAAATTGGGCAGGCCGGGGATCACTCCCGCTTCGGTCATCATGGCAGCCTTGATCAATGCAAACACGCCGCTTGCTGCTTCTTGGTGGCCAAAGTTTCCCTTGAGTGACCCCATCAGAACAGGATTTTCTTTGCTTCTGGTTGGCTTCATCGCCGAACCAATGCCGATCTGCTCTGAGACGTCGGCGAAGGGCAACCCGATTCCTTGAGGCTCGACGTATGCGGTCTCATTGGGATCGAGACCTGCTTTCTTGTAGATCTCCCTCACCATATTTTCTATGCTTACCCTGTTGGGGGTGAACATGGGCAGGCCTGGCTGCGAGCCGTTTGAGTTGGTATGAGTACACCTGATAACCCCACGAATCGGGTCTCGGTCTCGAATGGCGTCGGACAGTCTCTTGACGTACAGGGCCCCGACACCTTCGGCTCTCAAATAGCCCTTGGCGCCTGAATCAAAAGGAAGCGGGATGGAATCTGGTGAAAGTACTCCATACTTCGAAATGCTGATTGACTGCTCGGGGCTCTGGAGCATATTGATACCGCCGATTATGGCAGCATCACAATCGCCGGCGCGGAGCGCAAGACAGGCAGTATCCGTGGCAAAGAAAACGCTCGTACATCCAGTGTTGATAGTAAAGACCGGACCCTTGAGGTCGAACCAAAATGACACCCTGGAGCTTACCAAGCCTGGATCAATGCTCATGGTGGCATGGGCATGGCGGTCGTATTCATGTCGACAAGACTTCACCGCCGCATCGAGGTTGAAATTCCCAATGTAGACGCCAGTCCTGCTGCCAACAACTGCATCCTTGGTGATGCCAGCAGACTCCAGGCACTCGTAGACCAACTCGAGCATCCTACGGTGTTGTGGGTCTGTCTGCATCGCCTCGTCATCTTCCATCCCAAAGAACTCAGGGTCGAAATGTTCAGGTGCCGTGTCTATGAAAGCTCCACCGGGTGAAGTAATACTTGATGGGCGCGTGAAGGCTCCAGGATGAAGATAGGCATCGATGTTGAAGCGACTTTCTGGAACCCGTGCGGCCGTCTTGAGCTCCTTTTTGAGCATGGCGTCCCACATAGCAGACGGGGAGTTGACGCCTTCACCCAGGCGGCATGCTACTCCGATGTCAGCAAGGGAAGACATCAACCACAGCGCCGGGAATGAGAAGCATACCCATGCCTACGATGGCAATCGGCTCCAAACCGCCGTCATAATAGCCGCTGTCCCGCTTGGACGGTGACATTGTTTCTATTGTACCAATTGATACTGAATGTGAGGTCTCAAAGGGCAACACGACGTTCGGATGTCACACAGGTATGACGACCGAGGACCGAGTGGTATACGATAGATAACAAGGCCTATGCTATAGATAGGTGGTCAGCAAGCTCGCTAATAACTGCCGACTCTCAAGGATTAAACAGAGTTCACAAGGAACTTGGATTGGTTTCAGCTGTAGCAAGCACAAGGCCAGATGCAGAACTTGGCCCGCTCGTGCAGCGTAGTAGTCACAAGAATTGCGTCACCTGAAGACTAGGGTGTTGTCTAAAAGGCAAGGAATTACTGCGAAATACGCGGGCTAGTCATATGCCGTGTGGCGAGAAGTGGTTACAGCTGGATCATGCATGGAAGACGGACAAACGCGTCGAGTCTTGACGACATAGGCATAGAGACTCCACTGTATTGTCCAGAGCATTCTGGACAATTCTGACATCTCAGCCTCTACTCACGTAGGGCGCTATGCCACAAACCGTGACGGTAGCCATTTTCTCATCGTTAAAAGCCATTGGAAATCCACTTCGAGATTCCCAGAATTCATACAGCGGAATTGATTGCTGAGAAACGCGGAGACGGTTGCGAGACCATCAAACCTGCTTATGGACTTGGAAGTCGCTGTGCAGGATAGCAACGTGTGCGTCGAGTCGGTGTGAGCGTGTGCCATTATTACTGATTGGCTGTACTTTTACGATTGAGTTCATAGTCGAAACGATCGACCAAACTAGGTTTGCAATGACTCAAAAGCTGCGTGTTATCCCAGGCGAGCCGGGGGTTTGAGAGCTGAACGGATCTGATTAATACGAATTGTGAAGGCCCCTTTCCGCCCACCCTAACTGGTTGACCCAACTCTGACAAAACTGTAGAATAAATTTAATAAGCCGTATATGTGAATATTCGAAACGATATCATATACTCTTATTAATCTTTACCAAAAGAAACAAGTATATAATTCTCGATTATAATCATCTTGTTAGTGCTCAAGCCCTTAAAACATTATTAACGCGGGCTGTAAATTAAAGTTTCAAGTACCCTTGTACCGCATCACAGTGTCAGACTATTACGGGCTCCCCCTAGTCATCATACATGTACTACACATTGACTCTTTGTACCACAAAGATTTGTTCCAGTCCTTATTGTTCAAGCCATTTCCCGCAGCCAACTTCACAAGAGGTACTATTTACCACATCATTCTCATCAAAGTTGTGGTTATCATGGATAAACTTGACGTCCAAGTGTCCACCCTGCGAACGGGGTTCTTACCGTTCCAGAAAGACATCCACATTGCGATCATAGGTGCAGGACCCCGAGGCACCAGTGTCCTAGAGCGTCTCTGCGCTTCCGCACCGGAATACATTTCCCCAGGGGCGCACCTGACCATTCACATCGTGGACCCGTCACCTCCAGGAGCCGGAAGCGTCTGGCGGACTGCTCAGCCACCAGAGCTCCTGATGAACACGGTGGCGTCCCAAGCAACAATGTTCACTGACGAGACTGTCTTTTGCTCTGGACCGATACGCCCGGGGCCGACCTTTTATGAATGGTCGTTGAGATCCGGCCTTCCATTGGGCCCCGATGATTACCCAACCCGTGCTCAATTTGGCGAATATTTACAATGGGTTTTTAAGGCAACGGTAGAACATGCTCCAATCAATGTGGGCGTACGAATTTACAAGGCGAAGGCTATCCGGCTGGATGAGAATGACCATGGCCGGAAAAGTATTGTCCTGTCCAGCGGGCACGTCATCCGTGAGCTTTCGGCTGTGGTTCTAGCCCAAGGACATCTGCCAGTGGTCCGTGATTCGGAACAACGGCTCATCACTAGTTACGCGGACGGCCATGGCTTGAGATATTTCCCTCCAACCAACCCAGCAGACGTCAACCTCTCTTGCATTGCTGCTGGTGAGCCAGTTGCGCTACGCGGTCTGGGACTCTGCTTCTTCGACTATATGACCCTGTTAACCACGGGCCGCGGTGGTCGTTTCATCAACACATCCGACGGACTTCGTTACATCCCTTCAGGGAAGGAGCCTCAACTATACGCAGGTTCTCGCCGTGGCATCCCGTATCACGCACGTGGTGACAATGAGAAAGGGCCGTACGGCCGCCATGAACCCGTCATTCTGACGCAAGAAGTCATTAGCAAGTTCCGACGCCGCGCAAGATCAGGAGACGCGCCAGACTTTCTAAAGGAAGTCTGGCCATTAGTCGCCAAGGAGGTCGAAACTGTCTACTACGGGGCGATATTACGGCTCCGAGATTGGGATTGTTCCCATTTCCAACGCGAATTTCTCGTCGCTCCCCGCCACAGCCCTCAGGAAGCCGAGGTCCTTGACAAATACGGGATTTACGGATCAGATCGTCTATCTTGGGACCTCATCGCACGGCCTTTTCACGGGCTCACATTTGCTGGGCCCGGTGCCTGGCGAAGCTGGTTGCTTGCTTATCTGCGGGAGGATATCAGAGAGGCGGCGTCCGGTAATGTCAATGGTCCTTTGAAGTCAGCCCTGGACGTTATGCGTGACATACGCAAAGAGATCCGACTGATTGTTGATCATCAAGGGCTATCGGGAAGCTCACGGCATGAGCACCTAGATGGCTGGTATACTCCTTTCAATGCATTTTTGTCTGTTGGCCCGCCTCGGCGGCGGATTGAGGAGATGGTCGCGCTAATAGAGGCTGGGGTGTTGGACGTTCTTGGGCCAGATTTTGACGTGGAACCCGACGGCAAAGCATGGCTCGTTCGGTCAACCCAGATACCACGCTCGATGGTACGAGCTACCACCCTTATTGAAGCGCGGTTGCCCGAGCCAAGTCTGTGGCAAACTGACGACAAGCTTCTTGCGCACCTATTGAGGACGGGCCAGTGTCGTCCACACACTGTGGATGGATACGAAACTGGGGGTTTAGATGTAACGGAAAGCCCATTCCGGGTAGTCGACAACAAAGGCCGCACACATCGAAGACTGTATGCTATCGGTGTCCCGACAGAGGGGGTACACTGGGTCACCACAGCTGTGGCGAGGCCCGGGGTCAAGTCGGTCACACTGGCAGAAATCGATGACGTTGCACGAGCCGTGCTACATGATGCATCTAGGCAGCGGAGATTTGATCCTCCCCAGGACAACATGAAGAAGGAGTCCGGCATCTGTTATAGAGCCTTGAGGCTGGTCAATGGAGTCCACCTATCCGACCATGTGGCATCAAGAGAGTCACGGTTCCAATAGAGAGGATTGAGTCGTAAATTTAAGGAACACACTAATGCAATTACCTGACACTCATTGAAAGTGCGCCGCACATCTTCAATCGGCTTACATCTATCTCAATGGTTTCAACCGGCTTTTCTAATAAGCTTTAAGAGGGATCGGCCACTAGAAATACTTAAAACGAAGAAAGGAGAATGAAGTAGAATCAACAAGCATTGAATATTCCCTGCTCTTTGTTCTTTTCGTAAATGCCGGGGTCGTTCACATTTCAATGTGATCAACCCTACATAGCGCGCGCTCCCGTGGCTACGCCCGGACCTATTCGAGTCAGACAAGCGTGGCTTTTGAGTTCGACTAGCCAGGGGACATGAATAATTCCTGAAGTTGCGGTCGAGACTGTCGGCAACAAGGGAGACGACGAGAGTGTACCGCATATCAATGTGTGCCGGGTTCACGAGTGGAGATATGGAGCGCTTGGGAGAAGACTAGCCGCAACGGTACATTACTCTAGTCCGCAGGTACCTATCGTGCAATTGAACACAAGATTTGGATATATGCAGTCATTCAGTCACACATTTTGAGGAGCCAGGACGATAAGCTGCAGCAAATATTCGACACCAGCAATCGCCCTTTGACCTATCCACTCGATCCCCGCATGCCCGGCAAGCCCCGACCTGGCACATCATTCGTTACTGCAGCACCTAGATCTAACACGCCAGAATGAGCGACCCGCAGGACCAAGTCCATCGACAATCGTTGGAGGACCCAGAACGGTTTTGGGCGCGGCAGGCAGAATATCTCTACTGGCACCAAAAGCCAACTTCGGTCCTCGAGAAGTCCGTCAAGTCATTGAAGAATGGCGTACAGCATCCATACTGGAGGTGGTTTGATGGAGGCAAGATTTCGACATGTTACAACTGTGTTGACCGGCATGTTCTTGCAGGACGCGGGGGTTGCCCTGCAATCTTCTATGATAGTCCCGTTACTGGGACGAAACAGATGATTACTTACAGCCAATTACTTCACGAAGTGGAGGTGTTTGCAGCCGTTCTAAGGGATGAGGGTGTGAAAAAAGGAGATGTGGTGCTGGTCTATAGTAAGTGAAAATCCTCCTCGATCAGAACGACCAGCTCATTTCCCATAGTGCCCATGATTCCTGCAGCTTTGATAGGTATCCTGGCTATCAGCAGACTCGGAGCTATTCATACAGTAGTGTTTGGTGGGTTTGCAGCGACTGCTCTAGCCCAACGTATTACAGCCGCGAAACCTGTCATCATTCTGACAGCCTCTTGCGGTATCGATGGAACCAAACCCCTAATAGGCTACAAACATTTCATCAAAGAAGCCATTGAGATATCAGGATACAGGCCTAAACGCACTTTGATATGGCAGAGGGAACAATTGAGATGGCGGCTCGATGACACTAACGGCGAACGAGATTGGTTCGAGCTGACCCACAAAGCTCGATCGAAGGGTGACAAGGCAGAGTGTGTGCCTGTGGACTCAAATGATGCAGTATACATCATATATACGAGCGGGACGACGGGGTCTCCAAAAGGAGTGGTCCGTGATGCCGGAGGGCATGCTGTCGGTCTGCAATTTTCGATACGTTACACCTTTGGGATACATGGGCCAGGGGACGTCATGTTCGCAGCTAGGTTTGTTGGACCGAATTAAGACATCAAAGCTTTGACTGATTCTGTCTCAAGTGACATTGGCTGGATTGTCGGGCATTCTTACATCATCTATGGGCCGTTGCTCGCCGGAGCGGCAACAGTTTTATATGAAGGTAAACGACACCTTCATATTCCTTGAAGACATACTAAAAGACAGATCTAAACAGGAAAGCCAGTTGGGACTCCAGACAGCTCGAGCTTCTGGCGTATCATCCAAGTGAGTCGACTCTTTGCCCTGACGGCTCAAATTTATCCTCTTCATAAAAGGCTGAATAATTAACGGCTTTTAGGATTACAAGGTCAATAGTATCTTTATGGCACCAAGTAAGTTTGACATTGTAGAAGTCCGGCCTCCCAGCTGACCTCTGCAAGCTGCCTTAAGGGTCATCAAAGGAGACGATCCGGAGAATGGACACTTGAAAAAGATCGGCAACGCCGGCGGTTTGAAGTCCCTGAAGGGTCTCTTCCTAGGCGGCGAGCGATCAGAGGTCACCTTGCATACGGTGTTTCAGCCGCTTTTACAACGATACGGGGCTCCGGGAGCCATAATCAACGACAACTGGTGGTCAAGTGAAACGGGCTCCCCTATCGCTGCCATCAGTCTCTCACCAGAGACAGCAATTGGCAGGAAGAACTCTATTCGTGGCCATTTGCAGCTGGTTAATGTGAAGCCGGGAACTGCCGGAAAACTGATGCCAGGATTTAAGATAAAAGTGGTGGATGACCGGGGCCAGGAAGTAAGCAGAGGTGAGACGGGCAACATTGTTTTGTCGATTCCCTTACCGCCCGCTGGCTTTCGACGTCTTTGGAACGACGAAGAGAGGTTTTATGGGGGATATTTGAGACGATTCGGCAGATGGATTGATACAGGAGATACCGGCATCATCCATGAAGACGGCTACATCAGCGTGTTGAGCAGAAGCGATGATGTGATCAACACTGCGGGCCATCGCCTGTCGACAGGTATGCATGCGCCCTGCCCGTGTTGGATAATCTCTACTCACAAGTAATTACAGGCATCATTGAACAAGCAATTACCAGTCACCCTCTTGTCGCAGAGGCAAGTGTCGTGGGGATACCAGATGCCCTGAAGGGCCAACTCCCGTTTGCCTTTATCACCCTCTCAACCCCAGATCATCCTCCCTCTGCCATACCAGATCAGAGGCTTATCGACGGCATTCAAAAGCGAGTTCGTGAACAAGTAGGAGGTATTGCGAGACTTGGAGGTATAATACAAGGGAAAGGAATCATACCTAAAACCCGGTCGGGGAAGACGCTGAGAAGGGTGTTGAAAGAGTTGGTAGAGAACGCGGTTTACGACGAGTTTGACAAGGACATTGTTTGGCCAGCAACTATTGAGGACGCCTCTACCGTCGAAGCTGCCAGGGGCAAGATCGTGGAATATTTCAAGATGAAGGGAGCCAAACACAAAGCAATCGAGGCTCCAGCCAAGCTGTAACCCATTTGATCGACAAACAGATGGTCATGGTTAAAATAGAGCGGTCTCCTTGGGTCGAGGTCGTACCTCAAAGTCGTACCCGGTGATAGCAAGGAGGCTTTGATCAGTTCCAAACTTTCCCTCGTGGGTCTCAGAATTTCAATAATTTCAGCGATGCAGCCATCCAAAGTGTACACTCGCCTACCTCAACTGACTACGTGGGGCAGCGACCTAGTTCAGCACAGGTCGTATCAAATAGACGTAGCGTCGCTAGAGGAGGTGTGGTGGCGCAGAAGGGGTGCAGTGGGAGGCCCAGTTGCACAGCAACACTACTTACTCACCACCAAGAGTGGTTTAATTTCCTCATTTCTCTACCACGATTCCATCTCCCAGTTTCGGCACCGATGGGTCAGTGTCTTGAAGCTCATCCTCTAATAGTGGCTGCCAGTGATCCACATATATAGGAGCGCCCTAGAACGTAAGTTTAGTATGCAACTTGTATGAGATATTATCCACTGAAGAGAAAACTCTTACAATTGCATAGCACTCTTGGTGTCTTTCCGAGAAATTAGGTATTGAAGCGCGAATTTTGACACCGTCTGCTGTTTTCTGACATGTGACAATTCCATTAAAGGCCCAGATCTCGTGCTTTGGAATTGGAAGGCCATATTGTTCGAGCCAATCCAAACAGGCTTGCTGGTTTTCGCGAAGTCGCTCATTGGTAGTTTCGGAGATCGTCTTCCCAAGATTCTCAATTGTAAGCTTCCAAGTCTTGTGATCTTTCTTCGTACAGATTGATTCAGGTGCTGGTGCAGCGAATGCGGCGGTTGTGCTGCTAGGCGATGGTCCTTTCCGGGATAAAAACAAACCCATCTTGTTGCAGGAAAGGATGAAGACGGCACAGCGTGGGCAGTAAAAGCGGAGAGAATATGGCTCAAGGTCTAATCTTGACCAGATTCAGGTGAGAGTTTGTGCTGTCGACAGTGTAGCGCGGAGTGAGGGGTTGGCTACATTGTTGGCTGATATGGAGACATGATGCTATTTATGGCTGCCCGGAGGTGCGTTGACCCGCGCGTGAATTGTCAGATCATGTGGGCCCCGGCCATTGAATGTGCTCAATGTAGCTCAGGATCTTGGTCGCACAGTCAAGCACGTTCGAAAATTACTTCGACCAGGAGTAAGACTGCTCATGCTGGAGGCTACAAGACCTACATACTCAGCAAATGCGCCTGGCCAACTTTTCCGCTTTCCGCTAACAACTTCACACTCGCAGCTCATCGGTTCAAAGGCATTTCCATGTCAGATGGACATACTCTACACCGAGTTATTTAGACGGATTGACAACGAAATCACACAAACATATGCACCTAAATTTTCATCGAGGCTCGGATCTCCGTGTCAGCTCGGGCAGCTAAGACGGAGCCGGTCCGGACGAGCCGCCGAGCCAACGAAAGGAGGTGCGACGCAGAGATGGATACCCGGAGGAACAAGAGCACGAGCACGTCAGGCAGCGACCCAATTCAGCACAACTTGTATCACGTAGAGGCGGCCTCCTTGCTGGAAGAGGCATTTCCAGAGATTCGTAAACTGCCAGAAGAAAATAGCAATTAAGGGAGCTGGTAGCTATTTAAATAAATACTGAAAAGGTATTTAGGCATGCCGCTCCCACTGGCCAAGAAACACTTTCTCGCATACGAAAGGACCACTGTCCGACATGCCAGTGCATGTAGCTCACTACGCCGTAAAAGCCTCCATCAAGACCACTTCGGCTGGCCAGGATAGCCTGATCCGTATGAGCCTCCAGCGCCAGCACCTCCCTGACCAGGAGCTGGTGGTCCACCAGGGTAGGCTTGTGGGGCATTCCCTTGATATCCTCCACCACCACCTTGATAGCCCGCGTGCGGCTGGCCGTAGCCTCCAGGCTGGCCGTAGCCTCCTGACGGAGGGCCTGCAGGCGGGGCGTAGCCTTGGGGCGGGTAGGCGTTACCGTAACTGGGCGGCGCCCCGCCTCCCGGGCGCTGGCTAGAGCTCTCGTCCGCCGTATCCCACGACGAATCGATAGACCCGAGGAGCAGCTTGAGGGTCCAGAAGTCGGCCGTCAGCGCCATCGAAGGGTTGATGCGACTCATCTCCTCCTGTTCGATCTCGAGGGAAGCGGTGACATCGACAAGGCTTCCAACCTGTGGGTGAGTGTCGAGACGGTTGAGGAAGCGGCGAGCCTCCTCGTCCTCGCCAACCTGCGTGAACTGGTAGGCGATGGCGCCGGGACCCAGCGGCGTGCGGGCCAGCTCGTCCGAGGCGCCCTTGATGGCTCTGAAGATGGCATCGTCGTCTTCTCCAGCAGGCTCGCCGTCTGTGATGGTGATGATGAGGACGGGGACCTGCATCTGGCCCTGTCTCGCGCGCGACAGCACCAGCGGCTCCAAGATCTTGCGACGGAGCTCGGTGCCAATGGGCGTGCGGCCCCTGAAGTCAACAGACTCGATGAGCCTGGTCACGTCGGCCTCGTTGCGGATGTTGTCGCCTTGGGCGTTGCTGTTGATGAACCGGACCGTCACACCATCGGGGTCGAACAGGGTGGCGGCATAAGCAGCCCGGTTGAGAACACGCATCATGTCCCTGACACGCTTGCCGCCCTTTGGCAGCATGGAGCCGCTGTCGTCGACGTAGATGACGATGTCGAAGAGGGCGAGACGTACTATGTCCTTGCCGACTTCGAGCGGGATCTGCCACGACCGGCATAGCGACTCAACCTTTGGGCCGGCGACGCGGGCGACGTTGGTGATGTACGAGGGGTCACGGAAGGCGGGCATGTTCTGGAGGTTCTTCTCCCGGATGCACTGCTCCAAACTCTGGCGGAAGAGGTTCTCATCGGCTTGCGTGCCTGCCCCTCCTGGCCCTCCTGCTGCTCCCGACGGAGGGCCTTGAGGTCTGTAGGCCTGGAAGCTGCCGGCCGGGGGCGGGTAAGACTGCTGCTGCTGTGTTCCTCCGCCACCGCTTGGGTAGGGAGGGTATCCCTTGGAGCTGTCTGTTAGATATCATCCACGGGCAGGCAGGGAGTGGTAGATGTCTTAATTAATTACCTGCTGAGCACCGGGGGGCGGTGCTCCGGATGACTGCGACCCCATTCCTTGGGAGACAGCTCCAGCAGCTGCTGCTGCCGCCATCTTGGAAGCGAACTGTGAGACGCGCAAGTGGTCAGTTTCGATGGGAGGACGGATGACGATCGGTGCTACAGACGGGGACTTACGCCCATCGCGGACTGTTTGACTTGGCAGACGATAAGTGCGGGAGGTCCTCTTGCAGTTTTGGCAATGATCGTAGCTCGTAGCTGTTGAGAGGAGAAGCTTTGATGGCCGGAGGTGATTGCGTGGCTGTCAGAAATGCGCAGGCGCTTTTAGGCTGCCTCCTAGATTCCGTTGTCGTGAGGAGGTGGAGCTATGTAGGAGCTAGTCTTAGTTCCTCCCTTTTTATGCTTGTACCCAGCCTCCCGTTGACGCTGAGGTGGTACAAACAAGCCTCCCAGTCACTGCTAGCACAAGCTGTCAGCAGTTTGACTCAGTGGTCAGCCATCGGGTGGATCTGACGTCATTCCTGCCCCTCACTTGCATATTCAAACTTCATCTGCTTGCATAATGATGCTCTCCACGATAACTCCGCTGCTGTGACCAGATCTCTACCGCGAGCCCTTCGCTTCTTCTCTTCGCCCGTAGTACATCGCCCCGTTATATTCATATTTTGTTATCTTGTTTCTGACAACAATCTGCCTGTCCAATATGATATCCACGCACCACCGGCCGAAGCTCGCTGAGATTAAGACTCAGATGCTGTCAGGCCACGCAATGTACCTTCTCTTCAGATCACAACACGTCAATTTTGATGAAGTCCTCGACCGAGAATTCCAGCTGGACATCAGGATCTCGCAGGTCTCACCACTCTCTGCCGGCAGATGAAGGGTGCACTCGAGACCTCAGCGTACGCGTGCCTATGCTGATACCGAGCCCAGGCCTGAGAGGAGCCCAGCGGCAGAGGCGACAACGTGAAGACGAGTGAAGCTCATTCTTTCTAGAGTCTATCTGGTGATGAATGAAGGAATTGGCTAGAGACTTGGACCCAACTAAAGGTGGGTGTCCTCTGGGACAGGTGAAAGGATTCCGCTCTTGCAAGTAAACGCGATGTCGGAATCTTATACTCGGTACCGTAAGCAACTACAGCTCGATTTGCAGCCTGGTTGACCGCCGTGGGAGTGCTCACAGTACCCGTTTATGCCTCGACAAAGTGCAAATGTCTCATCTCGGCTCGAAGCGACATTCATCCACAATTGAAGAGGGCCCGTTTCTGACCGAATGTAAAGGAGTTCCAGTGACAATACGCTGCCTGCAGCCTGGGCACTCCAAGCTTCAGACGATGAACAAATTTTGACTCTAACTGAACGGCCCCGCAACTCTGGATAAGAGACAAGGCCCACAATCATGCTAAGACTGTGGGTCTTTTGTCCTTGAACAGAAGACAAAACCTGGGCAGGTCACAGTGGGATCATTTGTACCCTCACCGAGAACCAAAGTAGGTGGACCTGCAGTAGGGTACCGTTGCGGTGAGCCAAGACGAATTCTGACAGTTGGCAAAGCTTCCGACAATTTCAAAAATATGTCTACCCTTGTTGATCAGCCAACCGTTGTCGGAATTACGACTTTCGGCGGATCACCAACATTTTCAACTGTTGGAGGGGTCTAGATATCCAATTAGTTCCTCACATATCATATTTCGCTTCCCTCACATTCCTCTCCTGGACACTCACACCAACGGGACCATGATGCCACCTTCGTAGAAAGCTCCAGAGTGAGTTTTGAGAAGAGTCCGGGTTGAAGCCATGTGATGATACCAAGAATTTCTCCTGAATAGCAAAAAACGACTACTTGGATCGATCTGTAGTGAACAGCGTGCCAATGAGACTTTTTTACTACCTTGTAATTAGGAGTTGATAACAGTTGGCGAATTGCTAATGCTTGTCCGACAAATAAGGCTGTCTTTCTGATGAACATCTGAATGGCATTGCTACCTGTTTGTGATCGGCTACGGCACCGAGAACCCCTGCCATGTGGCTCCGATATTTCACGAGGCTGTGTGGCTTGATCGGGCCGCGGCGCTTCGGCCACGCCAAGTTCAGCCAAGCAGGCCGAGGCGGAATAAAGGCTGTTGGTTGTACAGAGGGACGGCGCAGAAAATGTAATGACTTATCATATGGCGGTCCCTGGGGACTTAGCTCTCCGTCTTCACGCCTTAACTATCGTGGGACTGCTCCATTTCCGATCAGGGCCAACCCGCGGAGCCGCAGCAGCACTTCAAACGCAATACCAATGACAATCATAGCCCATCGCCATCAACAGCAGCAACAAAATTAAACACCAGAAGCAAACACCACCATGCATCTCGTCCCCCGCGCCGTCTGGTCCCTCGTGGGCGCGCTGGCTTCCCTTGGCCCCTTTGCGAACGCTGCCGACGGTGTGCTTGATGTCGGCGTCGTCTTTCCGCGCCACAACCAGACGTATGCGCCGACAGAAAGGTTTCCCATTATTGTTGCGCTCCAAAACGCCCAGCTCGCCACACATCTCAAACCTTCAGTCTTTGTTCATGTCTACAACGCCTCCTTGCCCAGGACCAGCACGGTAGGCGGGAAGGAATTCGACCTGCAGTGGGCCAATTACACCAACTACACCACCGAGCCCTACCTCCTTTATACCTTCAACGACTTCAGAAATGAGGGCTCGCTAGAGCTACGCCTCTCGGTTGGGTGGAGACTGTGCAACGAGAGCGGCGAAGAGGTTCGCATTACCGTCAACAACACCTTGGGTACCAGACTTGGGCTCGACTTTAATATCAGGGAGGGCGCCCAAGCAGTCGATCTTGTCGCTGCCACGGCCGAGGAAGAGGAATGCCCGGCCCACGTCGGACACGCCATCACTGTGACGGACGAGACGCACTATGTCTCCGAGATTAATGGCGGCTTCAAAAAGCTCTATGGTACATGTGCAGTAGTGGACTCTTCCTCGCCGACCCCTGATTCGAACCCCTGCAGGGTCAAGATCGACGAGGCTGCCGTCGAGAGCATAGAGGCCGAAGACCTTGAATGGAGGTGCACCCACCGGTTGTGGAACGAAGTTGCCGGGTGCCCAGAGGAGGATCACGCTCTCCAGCAGTTAGCCGTCGCAGGTGGCGCGACGTTCGCCGCTGTACTCGCCGCCGTCACTTTCCTCCTAGCCTAATCACACCCCAGTGCAATATTGGATGCTTTTTTGTTTCTCTCACTTCATAATGCAGTTGGCTATGTACGCCTAGGTATTTTAGGTAGGTTCATCTTTAATCCAGTATATCCTCCTATAAAGTAATATATAGTCCCTTTATATAGTAATAAATACTTAAATACCTAGTATTTAATAGTATATAATATTAATAATAATAGGTATAAAATATAATAATCTTAGCTAAATATAGTTAGCCTTATAATAGCTATATAGATAAGGCTAATAAGACTAGCTTTCTGCAGTACTATAGACTAAATTTAGGTAATTAGTTATATAATAAAAGTATACTAACTTAATATAATTCCTCTATAAAATAAGTCTAAAGCTAATACTTCCTTCCCTAATAATCTATATCCCTATATATATATACCTTATATAAGTATAAGCTATTAAAAAAGCCCTTACTATAGTAAGCTTATAACCTAGCTAGTAGTTAAATATAGCTCCTAACTTTAATAAATTACTTAAAATAAACCTAAAATTTTCTAATACTTATTTATAAAACTTCTTTTAAAAAAAATCCCTATTATTTAAAAATAATAAATATAAAATCCATAATATAATATAAAAAAAGGGTAGATTTAAAAAAAAATTATAAAATTTTAAAATAATCTAATACTATTCTAAGTATTTTACTTTATTTTTAAAACTTCTCTCCTTAAATAGGTATAAAAGGTATTAAATAGGGAGATATTATAGGATAAGTTAAAGGTATTACTAATAAAAGGTAATAAGGGGATATATATAGTTATTACTAAATTTATATATAAGCTTTTAACTAAAAAGTAAATAGAAAGCTAAGAAGAAGATAATAAGTAGAAAAATATATTAGTAAATAAGACTAAAAAGTTAGCTAAATAATAAGAAGAATACATAGTGTGGCCAAAGCCTAGGTATTTTAACTAGAGGCTAACATCTTCAAGGCCATTTACGGCTACTCCATCGCTACCCTAGTTTAGCGACGTTCCAAGACATACGCCTTTGTTGTCGACTCGATCTAGGGCTGCAGCTGCAACCCGGTCCGCAAGTATGTCAACGACAACACCGCAAAGTCCACCAGTATATGCTACAAATGCACGCTCTACTACATGGGCCCTCCGGACGACGAGACCCAGCCCTGCGAGTACGAGCGAGTGACTGGCATGGGCCTTTGCCAGACCATCTGCCGGAACAACAGGTTCTCGGCGCCCGGAAAACTTGAATTACACGCGTCTCATAGAAAATGATTCAAATTTGACAGTAGGATCAATCCATGCGTATAAAATGTTGCAAAGATAACAGTCTTGTCTTTATTGCAATTATCTGTAAAACAGCGGGTCCAAAGATTGTTTTGTGACCTACTATCCACCGTGCTGGTTTGTCTAAGTAATTGGTGCACTTAATCTTCATTAAATGAGAAGTGTGAAGTCCTTACTTTGTCTGAAACCTCTGGCCTTCCTTGTATTGTCATGGGCTATTGCCAATACTGCAATCATTCTCATGTTCCCCATCACCTTCCATTCCACTATCCTTCCGACTGCACAAGTCCTGCCTTCACGCTACCCTCTATCGACAATATCCGCATTGATACGGGCCTCCGCTTGAAACACAAACATAGGTCCCACAATGGCTGTTGCATTCGTCCATGTCCGAGGAACTAAAGCCCGGGATACAATCTGCGTTTGCGCCGCTGTTGGCAAGGAGGAGGGAAAGGGAGACAAAAGCCATGGCAATAAAGGACTTCATCTTGTTGGCTTGGACAATTATGACAGAATTAATTCCGACAGTGTAGGTATCAAAGGGTCTTTTGTTTCTGTTCTTCAAGATGGGGTGCTTTAGCGAAGAGATTGTTCAAATCTGGTAGTTCAACCGGCATCCGGCGGCATTTTATATTCTTGATGTTCGAAAATGACCAGAGACACCTCCAGTGTCAGCACCAGTAAGCTTATGGGATTACGCATGAGCTGAATAGCAGCTGCTGCGAGGCTGGAGGTTTCGGCTTTATTGGGTCAAGGTTCGTTGGAAACTAATACGAGGTGCATTCTAACTGCGACTACTGCTTATGACTGAGAACCAATGAGAGAACATGCCTTGTCTTTCAGAAAAGACCACTGCCGTCATCTTACACTCGTCTCACATTGTACGGCCGAGCTGAGCTGATGATCTACCGCTCTTACCACACCGCCACAGAGGAGCGATAATAATATGACTAGGTTGGCGATCCTCAATTGCAGATCTTCTGACGGACCAGTCTGTTTTGTACTTTGGTGCTAATTCCTTAGTGCCAATCGGACCAATAAGTCTCTGTCAGGCCTTCATCCCCACATTGCGGTCTACATACTGCCCGCGATGCATGGGAGAAGCCATTCGTAAATATAGCAGATCATATTGTGTAACACCGCTGCTTCTCAGCTCAGTTCCTGAATGAACTTGGCAAGAGCAGGCTAATCTCACGTGTGCACAAACCCCAGTATGCCGTTGGTTATAGTACGGCTGGCAGCCAATGGTCGATCCCAAGGTTGGGGTTTCTCTCCGACTTTTGAAATGCTAAACGCAGGCGAAGTGCCGACATCCGAAGCTCGGCAGCACCGGATTTTGTTCCACACATAATCTTTGCCAGTTGTAGCGACCCGCCGACCACTTGCGACTGGGCAACGGCAGTCACCAAGAGCAGCTCTCTTACATGGGTAGCTGAGGTGAGTTGCCATCACCACTCTTTCCCTGCTTGCATGGGGTCTAGCAATCTCATTTCTTCCACATTGCTCGACTAGATCGAAAGACTTAAGCCTCGACTGTATACTGAGCGATTATTAATTAAACGTAGAGTTACCTCTGAGCCATGTGGATGGCGACTACAGCTTTCAAGTCTCTTTGGAGTGGATCACCTCCGCCATTCCTACAGCTAATTACAATCATTTCCTTTCTGCCGTCCACTCGGCCGACATGTCAACAATTGGTATCGCATCCAATAGCATCATTCGAGGATGGAAGATTGCCGTTGCAATGGCTCAGAAGGCAGAAAGAGCCGGTCTCATAAAAATGTCCACAGGCGACAGCCCTACTCGCAAGTAGGTACTTGGATCTTATTCCATGAATTACGTGGGCCAGCGATATTTAGGGTACCTGGGTCGAGTAATCTCTTCGCACTGAATCTTAGTCGATACCCTCTAGCTCTTAATAGTCAGAGTTGTAGCAGTGGATCAGGTCATACTGCCACACCAACGACTTGTGCCGCGATAAAATATCGTAGTGAATTTAGCGTTGGAATGTGCACGTACGGGAAGACTACCAACATGTCATATGGTATGATGCAGATAATCGCATTTCTGTGCCAAACCGCGACATGCCAATAGTTCCTCGACTGCTTACCTAATTCCTGTCTCGATTCATCTTTTCGGCCTTGAATTGTATACTCCAGCCATATATATGCTCATTCTATCAAGCTGTAAGTCGTCGGTGCCGGACAACCAGGTTTTTAAAAAGCATTGACCTTGCCATTTGAGGAAATTGACAGATGCCAATTTCTCTGAAGTCGTCCTAGTCGAATCGTTTTTATGAGGACTCGGAAATCCTGTGCGATCTGGAGTTTGATCGCAATTCTAACCACTCCAGCTGTAAAGGCATTATGCCAGCTTTTCATCCGAGAGAACCCCGTCCAGGACTCGCTCTTCCCGTAGCAGCTCTGAAGCCACGGTCAGGCATCGTATGTGTAAACTGTGCTCTGTGCATTCTTTCCTGACCGATAGTGCCAATTTCATGATCAGGAGAGACCTGGCATGTGTTATAGATTCAACGCCGGAAGTTATTCTATGCCAGGCCCGTTCGCAGGGTCAAGCCGATCGGCACACATAAGGTAAGTATGTAATTAATTCTGGCGTGTTAGCAGGGTCGTCGAGAAAAGTGGCTGCCATTTGACCGAAGGCATAACAGGCGTTGGAACTGTCCATAAGAGATTATTGTTTACATAATTAACCAAGATGCACGCTGTTATTTCCAAGGGTGGCTTTTGCAGCGCAGTCATAAAAAGCCCGGTGGTCAGTTAAGTGTTTGGTTTCACCCCACTTGCAGAAATCACGCCACTTTTCTGAGCACATGCAGCAGGATAGCGTGTTGTGGGAAGCTGGTGAACCGAGCTGATCTAATCGCAGTCTTGGCCCTCAGACGGCCCTCGCCCCTTTTGTTTCCTGTGCATTTCACGCCGAGGAGGCCCCACCGCAGACTCCGGGGAAGGATGATCATTGGAGATAACTTCGCATGGCCCAGTATGATGTGCTGTGCTGTTTCTGCCGCTGCAGAGATGCGGTTCTGGAACGTCGTTTCCAGACCCAGAAAGCTCGGCGGCCACGCAGACAAGCATGTGGAGCCGGCCTGACTCTATCCGTTCACCCGGGATCGCCATGAGTAGGGCGGCCCCGATCACTGATATATCACATCCCGCCCGGCGCGCAGCAGGTCTTGACGAGAAAAACTCAGACCTCGGCTGTGATCTGCAGAATGGGAATTCGTCGATACTGGTTGAACTGGCATACGGATATTGGCGCGCCTGCGAAGGATTTCGGTCTCGAGGGCCAAGGTAAAAGAAAGGTTGCAGCGCACCGTTTTGGCCTGGCCCCATGAGCCCCCCTAAGCCACCCCGGCGGCTGGCCATCGTCGCTCGCTGCCGGGCACCCAAGCTCCTCACTCTCCTGATTTCTCGACCGGGCCGGGAGTCTTCGGGTGGGATCGAAGCATCGCGCTCGCGATTACTGAGATCTTGATTCGTGATGGAGTCATACAAGGTGGATGTGTCAAGCGAGCAAATTGTTGCAGCGACTGTGCAGGTGTGTCCCATGTCGCCGTGCCTTGGTTAT
Source organism: Diaporthe humulicola (assembly GCA_038088545.1). NCBI lineage: Eukaryota > Fungi > Ascomycota > Sordariomycetes > Diaporthales > Diaporthaceae > Diaporthe > Diaporthe humulicola. The sequence goes on along the minus strand of JBBWSL010000058.1, from coordinate 249,745 downwards.
TGTGGTCTTTGCTTTTGGATTGCGACGCCCATCGAGGTCCATCATCGATGCAGCACCGATTCATTAGGGGGGGACGACGGATGGGCCTGCACTTGAGCAAGTCGGGCAGGCTTTCGGTGGAGCCCTCGCGGGCGTGCAGCCGTCCTGGCCGGGACAAGAAATCCACCTGGCAGCTGCAGTGGCCCTTAGCGACCGTTCCCAATGCGACTGGACGGGGCCAGCCGCTGTCTGGGCTGACGATCAAGCAGTGACACGCGCTTTGCAGGCCCGGAAGTCGCCACGGCAGATCTGGGCCAAAAGGTTGGTGCCTGCTCAAGGCGACGAGCTCCCAAAGACCCAGAAGAGACCCTGGGGCCGTACGGCAAGACCTGCCCAAGTCAGCACGAAGGGGATGAGTGGGTGGGTGAGATGTCAGTTTCTCGTGCAGAAGTACTCCTTAACACGGCATGAGGCCCGCCGAGCGCAGACCGTGATAGAACAGCCCAGACTTGTTTTGCCGTCAAACCCACACGATCATCCGCCCACGCAGGCAAATCCTCCAGTCATGTTCGCGCTCGGGACCCGGAATGCCCGTAACAAAGCAGCAGGATATACCGGAGAGGTGAGGCCGCAGTACGGGCTGTACGGATCAAAGGACCACAGGGCCAGAGGTCCAGTCACTCCTGGGCGTCCTGGCGTCCTGGGCTGGGTCCGCGCTCGGCCTTGAACTGGGGCGCGTGGCCAGTCATCCCCATGATTTCCGCTCGTATGATGCCGGTCCGAAAATCGAAAGTTCACTGCTCCACATGTCGCACAGCAGATCCAACCCGCAACCCCTGCCCTCCAACGGCGCATGCTCGTGCAGACGAGCATGCCAAAGCCCGTGGCTCTGGGAGTTTTTTTTCCCATTCCCGCCGAAAGAGCCCGAGGCAGGATGCCATGCAACGGGAAATCCGCGATGCCAGGTCGGGTATATCTATTGGGATGCTTCTGCTCACGGTTATTGTGCACCCACGGTTTTGTAGCCTCATCATCCCACCAACAGTACACAGTACACAGTACCTCAGTACAGATCGCCATCTCACAAGCAAACACCACCCGGCACAACATCACGCCTTTTATCTCGCTGGACACCAGTTGCCATCGATCACCCAACATCCTACACAGCACAAACCATCCGACATCGACATCGACACACTCCACACCCCTGTCGCCCATCTCCCGCGGCTTGAGCCCAGCAGAAGTCTCTAGAAGCCAGAAGGCCACCCACCCACAGCGGGATCAGTACATAGCCATAATCTAGCCAGCTCGCATCACCACCTGGGCATATACCCCCCAGGTCACCCAATCAAATGGACAATTTCGATATATCCGACCTAGCAGGTGTCAGCCAACAATCCTTGCTGTTCGGCACGTACCCTCAACCCCAGCCTTCCACCATCAAACGACAACAGGTCAGTTCTGGCTCCCAAGCCCGGGCCCTCGTGGTCCACTCTGCTCTCTCTGGCCCTACCCCTCCTCGATCCAGCCTATTGCTCGCTTGAATTATTCCCCCATGGTCTGCTGTTGCTGGCATCAGCGGACCTGTGAAGCATGCTTTCGTGCTGCTGTTTCGGACCCGCAGACCCACTCGGGCCTGTCAAGCCATCCCTCCCGCTCGCCGCTGGAACACCACGCCTCTCTGCTATATCATGAACCCCCCCTCATCGCCCTCGTCTCACACCCTAATTCCGTAACTTGGTATAGCCAGGCTTTCTGACATCTTGCCTCATCTACATAGAACACCCAGACAACCTTCAACCTCCCCCTCTACAACTCGATAGAGGACTGGAGTGCCGCCGAGCTCACCACCGACTCGGCGCCTTCTCCGGGGTCTACATCACCCGTCTCGCCCATATTCCCTGGCTTCGCCTCCTCCTTCACCACCGGAGACGAGTGGACCTCTTGGGACAAGCTTGAGCATTCTCCCGACTCCGACTTCTTCCTCAAGAGCGAGCTCCTCGACAGCCCCGACCTGTCGTCGATCCCTGTCATGAGCCCGGACCTGAGCCACATGGATGCTTCTAACCCCGGCCTGGACGACGTTGTACAGTTCGGCAGTGAGGGTGTCAACGACACAAGGCCCTTGTTCCAGTCCCCGCAGATGAACATCGACATGCCTGCGCGCCAGCCACCTTCGGTCTCTGCCCAGGCCCCCGTCACAGGCCTTCCTACCCCTCCGGATCCCAACCAAGCAAACCAACAGAGGAGGTACCCTGCTCGCGCAAACCTCAAGAGGAAGTCCTCGTCAGATGATGATGCATCCTCGCCCTCGTCACCCCGCTCATCCTGCTCGCCACCACCACCCCAGCGCCGTCACACCGCACCCTCCACAAAGGAAGAGTCCCCTTCCACCACAGTCTCCAAGCCCGCCCTCGGTCCCAAAAAGACAGCACACAACATGATCGAGAAGCGGTACCGCACCAACCTGAACGACAAGATTGCTGCCCTGCGGGATAGCGTCCCGGCTCTGCGGGTCATGGTCCACAGGCTGGAGCACGCCGACGACGAGATCAACAACCCTGCCAATATCATGGACGAGATCAAGGCCGAAGCTGGCCTGGACATGGAGGACGACCTCGGCGGTGTGACGCCCGCGCACAAGCTCAACAAGGCCACAATCCTGAGCAAGGCCACAGAGTACATTGCCCACCTGGAGAGGAAGAACCGGTCACTGGCCAAGGAGAACTCATCTTTGAGAAATAGAGTAGAGGGGTTCGAGATGCTGGTCATGTCGTCGAGGGGCGGTCACTCGCAACGGCCAATGTGGCAGTAGATGGCGGGGGGGCCTCTGGTGGCGTTATTGATCAGCATTTCATTCAAAAGGAAGGGGCAGGCGTTCTATACAGTGGGTCAATTGCTTGGCATGGCATTGAATCTGTGGAATTTCAAAGGCGTCTTGGGGGCCACAGGCAAACAGCACAATGGGCAAGGCATGCTTCATGGAGAGAAGCGACCAAAAGAATTGCATAGCATAGAAGATTCAAGCAATTAATTACACACTCTTCAGACTCAGTAACTGGATAGCATTATTACTTGTGATCTCGTTACCATGTGTAGATGAATATATTATGGGTAAAATAGTTGCGTGGAGCATCTCGCTAGACCATAGAAGGTGGGTTTCGGTTTCATACTATCATATCATGTGCTCGGATTTTTGGTAACCAGAAACAGCATGTTAGTGTCACCATTTTGTTTCAACCAAACATGTTTTATCTGAGGCGTATGACTCGGGTTCCTTGGGCCTTTCCTATCATGCTGTCATTTGTTGCAAATCTGTTGTACAAACGTGAGTATGATATGCCCGGCAGCGCAAACATGTCGCTACTTGAGGGCCTTATCGGTGCTGCACCATTTTTGTCTAAGGCTTCCAGCATATCAAACGGTCCTTGAATAATTTAATAATCACAATCCCTTCGGCTCGGGTCCAGGCATAAGGAAAATTCTGACGGTTGTTTCTAATACGTTTTCAGTCCAAATACGGAATGTGGAGAAGAGATATGAGGAAGCATCCAAGAGCAACCAAACATAAGTGGGTACTGATTGATCTCGTTAATGATCAAATTTGATGAGGACGTCATCTTCTAGTCACACGGGACTAGGCACTCGACAGCCCCAGCACTGAAGCCGTTCGCTGCGAGAATCAACGACTTGTTTGAAAGGGATCTTTCATATTTCCAGGTGGCAGCAGACCCAGCAGTTTCAAACCAGATTCTTACCAGCTGACGCATGAATTAGTAAGTAGGCAAGACCTGGCGAATTGTGTGAATCTCATCTCGGTGGCACCCGGAGTTGAGCATGACAATGATTTCGTCTTCTGACTACCCGCCATCCCCTCCGGTTTATACACGTCTTGCTATTGTATCTTTGTATATTCATCAAGCGCATGTGTTCGTATAAATGCTTCTCACTGAAGATTGGAAACCCAGACGCATATAAAGGCGCGACGTAATGTTAGTCGTGCAGCTGCTCCGGGTTGGAGAATCAAGCCATCGCTTAGAATACAAACATCCGACGCACAAGATACGGCTGGGATTCGTTCTTTTCTGCTCTCTCCTTGTCTCTTGCCTGACTCTAGAAAACAGCACTGGGAGGGAACTCGTCACGGAGGTCCACCCAAACGTTGTCCCGCTCACCCCACCGTCCGACTTCCCGACGCAGCGCTGTGCGACCTGTCATTTCCTTTGTCCCGAGGCCGCGATGTGAACGCACCCTGTGTGGCAGCTTTCGAGACTGGCGATGATGAGATGAGTTTTACCAAAATTTTAGACGACGTTGTGAAGGATGCACCGCGTTTCCAACATTGAGGCTCAACGGGCCCTTCAGTCTCAGCCAAGCCCGCCAATCCCTGAGGCGCATTGTGTCAGGCGTGCAGAACCACAGGGGCACGGACCGGACTAGCCTCAGCTGCAAAAGACTTGCGATTCGTCCACGGGAGATCAAGAGAAACAGTGATTTACGAACATGTTTGGACGATCCCAGGCTAAACGAGTACCGGCGTCGGGCCCAGGCGGGCAGAGCAGTAGGAACTGCGCTCGGACGATAGGGTGGAGGACATATAAGGCTGCGTGATCTGCCTCTTGGCTTCGAGGGCTAAGGTGCTTGGCCCCGATGCCTCTCAGCCATCACGAACCCCTGTGGCGTGCGCTCGAATTCCTCCGGAGTCATTCGCGCCATGGCAATTAGGAGCGTGCGCAGACACGCAACGAGCAGTGGACCTCCAGGCCTGGTTGTTCCAAGACCGCTGGAACCACTCCACAGCGGACAGCATGCTGGCTGTATTACATGACCAGGCCTGACAAGACAAGGCAAGACGGTAGCTAGGCTAAGCCTTGCTCGGCCGTGATTGATCACCTGCGGCTCAAGCCAAGAGTGTGATGTTTGGAGCCTTGCCGTCGATCAGCAGAAGATCCGGCTTGGAGTGTCCGGTGTTGCTCAGGGGCTGAATAAGTGGACTGGTATAGGGGGCATTTTGTGGCTTGGTTCTGTTGGCATCTAATGTTCAACACCGGCATCTGAGGGGTTCAGTGTGCTCGACCGAGTTATACAGTGACGAAGGCATCAATCTGAACAATTTAGGGCCCTTCACAGTGGTTTGACTGGGCGACGAGAATGTGAGGATTGAAGCCAGGGCCGTACGGGGGCGTCAACCCCCTCGTGTTGGCATCGTGATGCTGCCAGCGATGCCGAATATAAAACTGTGTATATTCCCCATACCTTCCTCATGACTAGATTGAAGCCATCATCAGGAGCATCTTCAGTCTTTCAGCATCAGCATCAGTACCAGTACCAGCAGCCGGACCTGCCTTTTTAATTCTTTCCCCCCCATTCCCATTGTTCGGTCCACAGCCAGCAGCCTTCCTAATTAATATATAACGCATCACACACACCGTCGACACAACAACAGACCCAATACAAAGCCAGCACCATGCCTTCCAAGACTCTCGCCGCAGCCGTGCTCCTCTCCCTCCTCTCCCCGCTCGTGGCCGGCCACGCTGCCATCACCGCGGCGACTGGCGATGCCGGTGGCCAAGGCATGGCCCTGGGCATCGACAGCGCTACTCCCCGTGACGGAACCCGCCGGAACCCCTTCCAGCAGGATGCGACGCGGTTCAAGGGCCAGGCCGCCGACACGGTGGGCGAGACTCTTGCCGGCGGTGACAACGACGTCGATGCCGGAACCACCGCCATCATGGGCGAGACGGGCGAGGCCTTGCCGCAGGTCACCCAGGGCGGCGAGGTCCAGATGACCTTGCACCAGGTCAACGGCGACGGCGGCGGCCCCTACAGCTGTGCCATCAACGACGACGCTACCGCAGCGGTATGTAACCCCAAGACACTGGCGTGATATAACAAGAAGCTGACTGTGGTATTTCCCATCTCAGACATGGACCGACATCAACGTCACGGACATGCCTCCGGGAGAGAACTCTCGCAGCCGTGACACTCAGACAACCGATCAGCCCCTGACTGCGGCTATCCCCGCCAACCAAGCCTGCACTGGCACTGTTGCCGGCCAGGACAACGTCTGTCTCGTGCGATGCATGAACGACGCCAATGCTGGGCCGTTTGGCGGTGTCGTCCCGGTCCAGATGGTCCAGCCTGGCGCTGCCGGCAATGCCACCGCTGCACCGGCCGCCCCCGCGGCTGCCAGGGCCGAGGCGAGGCGCAACTTTGCCAGATATGTTGCCGCCAAGGAGAAGGAGCTCCAGAAGCTCAAGAAGCGGTCCTACTAAGGCGTGGGCGGGAGACGAGAGGCGGCGGCTCGGGAGGGCAGAAGGGCAAGTTAGAAGGAGGAGGGGCACTTGGTGGTGATGCTGGCATGATCACGTCGGTGATACATGGCTCTGCGATGACCTGGCCACACAGCTAGACTGTTTCTTTCCTTGACAGGCGCGGAGTTGGGGCAAGAGATGAAGCTGTACACATACATATCTTTCTCAATGTATTTGATTACCTGATTCGAGACATCTTCCGAGGAGAGTGCAAATCAAGCAGTGGATATTGTAAACTGTCAACATGAGCTACTGGAGCAGCAGGTGGGTATCAATGACTGGAAAGAAAGTTTAAAAACCAGGACCAGACTTCGGTCCATCCCCGCAACAAACTTTGTGACTAGCTGTACAAATACAGCCAGTGTTCCCCACATTCTAATAGACAAGAGCCAGCATTGTTGTGAAATGGGGAGTTGGGCAGCTCTCAGGCCGTGTCAGCTTCACCAGTTGTCCCTAGGGGTTCGGGCTCCAAAACATGAGCCACGTCAGGGCCCGCCCCGCCGCCGACCGCGGTAGCCCGGGTGTCCCGTCCACCACGTCGAGTATGTGCTGTAGTCTCGCTCGGTGCTGATGCCAAGCTGGTCGGCAACGTTGACGTAGCCTTCTGAGTTGGGCGTTCCGGAGGTGTTGATCTTCTTGATCATGTCATAGTCGCCCTCCCAAGCAGATCGACAGTATGGGCATGAGACCACAGCCCTGCCGGAGCCATTGCCCGTTTTCTTCGTAGCCGCCCACATCTCGAAGCACTCCCGGTGCTGTGAATGGAGCTGTCAGTAAGGCTGGAGCATACACAGTTGTCGCGTCCGAGGTTAGTTGGGTGTGGGGGAGGAGAACACACGATGTTCTGGCCACAAGCGGCCTTGCACCAGACCAGGGGCTCTTCAGCATCCCCAGCCCGCATCTCCTCAAAGCAGATGGGGCAGTCGCCGTCAACTTCTTTGCGGTTCTTGTCTTTCTCGGGGCTGGTGCCGGACTCGTCGGCGGGGGCGGGCGCATTGGCGAAGATGTCGCGGAGCTCGGTGCTCAGCAGGGCGAGCTGGTAGACGTGGGCATCGGGAGCGCGGAGGATAGACTTCAGGCACCACACGATGTGTTTACACTGGTTCGAGGCCTTTCCGTGAGGGCAGCTGCATGTGGGCTGTTTCCGGATGTGGACGCGGTAGATGTTGCCGGTGGACCCAGTCAGATCGAACAATTCCTCGGGGCAGTCGGGGGTGCCGCAGCGAGTCCTCGAGAGGAGAAAGAATCGCTGGCCGGTGGCGCGCTCATAAACGGCTTGGAAGGACGAGGGAGCTTTGGGTCGGAACCTGGGCGGACAACGTCAGTGTCAGAAGTAGAAGAAGCAGTGAGCCAGCTGGAGAAGATGGTTGGGATGGCGCCGCAGAAGCAGGAAAGAGTAGCACAGACTGACCTTCGAAGCCGCTTCTCGGCAGGAGGGTCAGCAGTGCTGGGGCCCTTGACCTTCTTTGCCTTGTTCTTGATGTCGGTCACTAGGCCATCCGAGGTCACCACGTTTTCGCCATTGTGATCGCCATTGTCGTCGCCGTCGCCCTCGTCGTGTCGCAATGCAGCAGCAAGTGTCGGGCCGTTGTCAGCCGTGTGCTCGCGCTTTCGCTTTCGCTTGAGATTGTTGCTGCTGGGGCCGGGCGGAGGGCCTTCGTATGCGCTCTGATCAGGTTGGACGCCCATTCTGACGCGGGTTGAGGTTGTCTCATCTCATGAGACACGGGTGAAGAAAGAAGTGTCTTGAAAAGAGGCGAGCTTGATCATGGTGCTGGTGTGATGCGACCGTCAATGACGCTCATGGCTGCTTCGAGGGGCTTATCTTATCAGCCACAGCCCCACCACGGCAAGTAAGCTTGGGCACTGGAAGGGTTAGGGGAGTTGGAAGCTTGCAGCTTGGTGATCAACACCTCAGCAAGCCACGGTCGGTAAGCGATCCGTCAGCAGTTTAATTCTTCTTGACAATGCACGAATAACTCTTCAGCCTCCTCAAGTGTGAGAGTATCGCCAAGAACCTGCAGCAGGATTTGGGAAGCAAGCATCGGTTGATCCTGGCTGATGACCCTCGATAGCAGATCGTGATATGTGACGATGCCCTCAGTTCCTCGGCGGGGACCCTGAGCTAAGCTGGGCTGAAGGGACCATATTGCAGCAGACGGCACTGCCGAAGAGACCCAGGGTCCTGGTTACATTTCCGGAAATGGCTCTGAACTAGCAGAACTAGCTGGCAGCCTGACCTGGACAGATGGGCGGATTGGGCAGTTCTGCAAGGACATTCATTCAATTCAGTTCAATTCTGTCCACTCAGCCTGTAAAAACATTCGACAAGGGACCTTGCAAGCCGTTGCCAGATGCCAGCCTGTGGCCAGGTCGGTCCAGAGGCTAGAGAATCCTGGATACAAGGAGAGCTGAGCCCACCTTGCCAACGTCTAGAAAGGAACCTGCTGCTTCCCTGCCTTCGACGCGGTGTAGGATCGTACCTGGCAATGACGTATCTCTGTAGGGGTTCCCACCCCAGTCATTGGCTAGGCCCTGTCACCCATGTCTCTCATTCGGATCGACGGGGATGAGGGCTGCAGACACAACGCGTCAAGATCCCGTCTCTAGTCTAATGACTCCTACTCTCCTACTCTGCTACTGTGGCAGGGTCACACACACTCAGTCACTCTCACTCAAGCCTGCTCAGCAAAAACTTGCCCCCAGCCAACCGAGGCCAACTTTTCCCGCCCACCATGATACAGCTCACCAAGCGACGTAATGCGAGGGACAAAGTGTGGACAGCACACCACCCTGACCATTTACCATTCGAGAATAAACCCGCCAGTGCCCATTGATCCATGGCCTCACACCCATGGGCTTACCCTGGCAGAGATGCCGCCCTTTTTGGCCTGTCCACCGCTGGAATGCACCCCCAAGGTCCCTTCGGTGACGCCAGCGTCGGCCTCCCATCCTTGGAAGATAACGACTGCCCCCGGGCCGCTGTGTTACGAGATCTTGGCTAGGTCGCCCATCGTGCAGCTCAGCCTGGCATGACCGTGGCTGGATTTAGTGATCCACCGCTCAAGCCACTTTCCTCTAAGTGTGTATTAGAATGCGCCGTGTACATATATCCAGCACTTGGGGCGCCTCGGTTTGGACATGATCCTCATGTTGCGGATTTCTCCCCTCATCACCCTGCGTTCAACGTGAGCCTGTCCTTCACTGGCACGGATTTTTCCTCCTCCGGATTATAGAACGCACCACCAGTAGCCGTCCAGGCGCACAGAACGCCAAGTCGTCTACCCAAACATTTTGTGCCGCCGTCAAGATGAAGTTCTCGGTCGGCTTGCCGCTCATCTTCTCGATGGCGGCCTTCGCCCTCGCCCTGGTGGCCCTGCTCGCTGGCAAGGAACCGGGCACCTTGGAGGAGTACCATATCGTACTGTTCAACACGTCCACCCTCGGCCACGACTTCATCAGCAACATAGTCGGCGGCGACGACGATGCCTCCTCTACGTCGTCAACAACAACCAGCCCCACGCCCACATCCACTGACGACGGCAGCGGCATTGGCGACTGGTTCAGCTCCATCAAGGCCTCCGCAACTGCCATTGCCGGGTCCCTCGAGAGCGAGGCTGCCAGCATCCTGGATGACATAGGCAACGACATCGCCGACAAGCTGGCCGAGGAGATTGGCATCGAGCAGTTCTACAGCCTCCACATCATGAATATGTGCGAGGGCAGCTATTCGCCTAATGCCACAGCCAGCAACGCCAGGCAGAATGTCACCAACTGCACGACTCCCATGGATTTCTGTAAGATTCCCCCTAAACCTTGCTCGCCGTGTCGTGTGTGTGTGGGACGCAGTTGCTAACCTCCCCTGCAGCATATATGAACATCTCGGCAATGCTCGACAAGGAGCTCTCTGTCGGTCCCTTGAACATTAGCATATCCGACTTGGGTATAACAGATGAGCTCCAGGACAAGCTGGACGACCTTCCCAAGTTGTTCCAGGCCCTCGCCATCATGTACATCCTGGGGGTTGCCTTCTCCGGCCTTGCCATCCCCGGGGCCGCCGCCGCCCTGTTCATCATCCCCTCGGGGGGTCGGAAGATCCCGCTTGCAAACTTCCTCATCGCGGCCCTCGCAGCGCTGTTCCTCCTGGTCGGGAGCTTGCTGATCACCGTCGGCGTGAAAAAGGTCAAGGACGAGATCCAGAAGAGGGGTGGCGACGAGGTCGGCCTCGAGGTGGAGCTTGGCAGCAAGTTCATGGCTCTCACCTGGGCTGCCTTTGCCCTGATGGCGCTTGCCACGTTCTACTGGGTCTACGAGACCCTCGCCGCTCACCGACAACGCAGGACCGGTGCATCTCGCTATGGCCGTAGGCGGGCAAAGGGCGAGAAGTATTCGATGGATTCGAACCGCCGACACCTAAAGGGCTAGAACACTCTCGTATTCAATGTCTGGCCACCCGGGGAGTTCATCCGGGGAGTACACCATGTTCTACCAGATTGTTCCAGACCTCCAAGGCTATTTGGAGCAGTGTCAGCAAGGACTGGGGCCTTCTATATATCCGAGATTGGACTACTAAGGTTGGATATCGTCAAGACTATTTGCTCCTGGGGGTTTCATTTTCTTTTGTAAAGCGAACGTCATTTGTCCCCTAACCCACTAAATTTGCTATCTCGAAAACTACCTAGATATGGTTGAGCGAAGAATGGAAAGAGAACTCAAGTGCTCCTCATGTTTTGTTTAATTGCCTCGCTCCGCCTCTCTCCTGGCCATTGCTTGAGTAATTGTCACAACTCACTTGGCATGCTCTTTATGGTCAGTGCCTCATCTATCGTATCCTGTCTCATCTGCAATGTGCTGGTTCCCTCATATCGCCAGGTCACAATCATTGCCACAACCGCAATGCAACTCCTGGGTCACTACATCACGATGAAGCAAGCAAACAATTTACGCATACCCTGAGCCAGGACTTCCACTAGCTAGAGCTCCAAGGGGTACTGACATGGCACGCGCATCACAATAGTATACTGAGAACGTAGGCGAATTATTGCTTAGTATGGTTGCATTACAGTTCACCAATGACTGCTCCAGAATCTGTTCCCTTTCATGGGAGACCACTGCCTCTGAAAAGGCAACACAGTTAAGCCTTAGCCTTGGCAATCCTCTGCTTGGTTCTGATCACGTTCTCCTCCTCATTGAATATTCCCGTTACGCTTTGTGAGGCGATTACCGCTTCCGACCACTTGTGGAAGTTGGGCGCCTTCTCCTGCAAATCTTTGGCCAGACTGGATGGAAGTAGGCCATGCTTTGGAAGTATTAGCAACAATCACGATACCAAGGCACTGCACACCATGGAATCCACGGAGAGTCTGCTCACCTTGGCAAACACCTTGATGCGCAAAACAAACGGGCCGGTCAGCGCCTAGAACGCTCTCAGCATGATACTCAAAAATAATGGTGGCTGGCATTTCAACTTGCCTCGGCGAGGGTCAGCTTATTGCTCCCACCGAAGAAGGGCCCAGCATCCTTCAACAAAGGCTCAATCTCCTTAATGACGCCCTTGACAAGTTCCTCTGCGCTCTCGCTGGCCTCATCGGCCGTCTTGGCAAAGAGGGCCCTAAACCAGAAGCTATTGACTTTGGTGAACCATGCATCGACGAAGAAGTTGATGCGGGCCCTGGTCAAGGCACCCTTGGGGTCGGACGAGGCCGGTAGGAGGTGGGATGGGTAAGTATCGGCGAGGAACTGCGCGACGACCGCAGACTCGGTGATGATCTCACCGTTGTAGGACAGCGAAGGGACCAGGCCGCGCGGGTTGACCTTGAGGTACTCCGGGCTACGCGGAGTGTCGAGGTCGATGATTTCCTCCTCGAAAGGGATACCGAGTTCAGCCAGAGTAATGTGGGCACGATGAGCCCCTAGATTTCGCAAGTGGCTTGATCAGGACGTCTGCCAAACAGCGGTGCCATGGATGCACTTACATGGGCATCGGTGGTTGGTATAAAGCTTGATCGTTGCTCCCTTGGACGCCATGGTTACGGTGTTGTTCACGGTCTCGTCTCAACGGTGTTGTTTCTCGCGCGGCCTGTGTAGTTCTAGACGGGCAGACTTGTAACGAAACTTCAATCAGAGGAGCGTTACTACATGCTCTACGTATGTAGTGGACAATCTCAATTAAATACAGACGTAGGTGTGATTATGAAACATTGCATTTGTAATCATGTTCTCCTCACGACTGTTGGAGCCGCGAATCGAAACGCTTCACCCCTCCCGAGCGGCTCCAAATGCGGATTGCATCATCTGCACCACATTAGCATAATTGCTGACGGCTGTAGCCATGGCCAATGTGCTAGGCTCGTGGCTCGCCGGTGTCGAGCGGAGCACGACGGAGTTTGCACGAAAAAGCCGGGCGGATCAAGATTTGGAGATGGGTCTGCTGGTGGGCTGTATCCTCTTGCAGTGTACCGCACTGGTAGGTATATTCTGTGTAGGAGTGAACTCGGGCTAGGTAGACCTCGCGCAATTAAGCCTCCGACCTGCCCGGCTTGTCGCAGCAACATGGCCCAATCAGCCTAGGGATAGGCGCTTTTCTGTGTGGGTCCTCAGGTGCCCACCAGACCTACACTTCTACTCGGCATGTCAACATGTCCCGGTGCCCGACCGCGTCCTTGCGGCTGCTCTAATAAGCCACGACATTTATACCTTGAATTCGAATACTATGAACTAGTTGCATCTAATTAATTCAGGCCCTTCAGCACTTGGGCTCTTATTGCTCAGTTCAAGGACTCGACCTGTCTCTTTTATAACTCTTGAACACTGAGTCCGTCTCGGTACCCAAGGAAATGGACCATTGATCGCAACTCAAACTATCTGGGCCACTGGCAGCACCAGAATTCCCTTCTGAGGCCAAGACACAATCTTCAGGCTTACTTCTTCAGTTCCTGGACCATTCCAAGCTCATTGAAGCGTTCACCAGCAACAAACCCGTTGCTCTCGTACAGCCTCCGCCCAGGTGGATCAGCGAAAACATTGACATAAGGGGTTCCATCGTCGGGAGTGTTCTCCTTAATGTATGCGAGTAAGTGCTGCAAAATAACGGTCCCAAGCCCCTTCCTCTGATGCTCGGGCAGCGTGGCCATGTCTGCAATATTGAAATACCATGCGCCATCGCCAATGATTCGACCCATTGCCACGGCTTGAGGCTGGTCATCGTCACGTTCCCGAAAGGCGATGTGGCAGCCATACCACGTTCCAGATGCCACGCGAGCAGCTTGTGCCTCGGTGACAGGAGTGAGGCCCGATAACCTACGGAGGTCGCGGTATCCGGGGACGGAAGGGACGCTCCGCTCCAGGCGATATCCCGGGGGGAGCTCTCGTACGGCTGATGGTTCGGGCATGACGGCGACTATGCCAAGGGCCTGTGGTGGTGGGCGGCTGAGCTGGTCTGGGGTTTGGTCGATGGCCTTGTCTACGTAATGGCACTTGGGCTTCACGACACGCTGCCTGAATTGTGCACCAAATTATTTGGGATCTAAAAGTAGGTTGACCTAAGGAAAAAGGAAGGAAGAGGGGTCCCTCCTGGGCATCTGAGGTGTAGGGCAGTGGGTCTTATCGATAACGGGGCCTGCAGGGTAGCCGCAGTTCACTCAATACCGCACCCTTCCCTCAGTGGAGCCAGACGCATATTAGCCACACCAAAGCCTGCCCAAACGAGTACACGAGGTACCAAGCGGAAGGACCTGCAAAAACATCTAACGCTGGATCTTTGAGCATTTACCATTGTAGGGAGAGTCCACCTAAAACTCTATATACAAGAGCATGTAAACGAATCAAAAACGAAATCACCCAAGCCTGTAGAGGTCGCAGTCTTCTCGCCGCGGGGCCGTTACTTCCACTGGACTGTAACGCCTTTCTCGTGCGACTCTCTTGCAAGTTCTATGACTCTCAAGCCATCCCTCGACTGTGTTGGTTTCACAGCCAACTCTCCCTTGCCATTGATAGCATCCGCAACATTCTCATATAACCCCATCCACCGCCCCGTAATACTTGGGTACGGCCCTGTATACTTCTTCGTCTCTGGATCATAGGTTTGGACACTGCTGTCAAACTCTTCGTAGGTGGTGAGAATACCACGCATCTTCTCAGACTCGACGCCAAATCCTTCGTCGAGCGGCTTTTTCCCAGCACCAATTTGCTCCTCCTGCGGGCAGGTGCTACGTTGTTGGAACTGGCAAGATCACACCTCAGCTTTTGATTGTATTCGGCCGTAAATCAAAGCCTCATACCGGGTCTTACTCACCTTGATGAAAGAGCCTTTCGTCCCCCGAACGAGTTGCTTGAGCTGTTTTGCCATAGGGGTAGTGACGGACGTCTTGACAGTGACGAGCAGGTCCTTCTGGCTCCCACCGTACTGCAATATGATAGTAAAAGAGTCTTCGACTTCGCTCTCGATGTCACGCTGGGTGCGGAAGAAGCCATTCACAGACTTCGGCCGTCCGAAGAGAGCGAGTGCCTGGTCGACGCTGTGGGTGCCTGCCCTACGATTAGCACTTAATCTGAGCCAGCTGTTGACCCAAAGCTCACCGAGCCCGAAGGCCATGCCTGAACCAGGTGTGTATTCTTTGTCTGTCATCATCGAGAGCCAGGGCGGCGACTCGAAGTCGTAGTGGATCTCGGCTTCTTTGATGTCCCCCAGTGCGCCCTCCTTGATGAGGTGGCGGAGCGTCTGAAAATCACCATCCTATAAAAGAAGTCAGGACATCTAGGCCACGAGAGCATCAAGCCATGTTGACTCACCCATCGCCTATTCTGGAAACACGTGAGAATGCGGTTCTTCTGCTGAGAGATCTTGATGACTTCGTCTGCTTCATCGGATGATACCGCAAATGGTTTATCCACAATCACTAATAATTGCGCGTTAGAGAATTTTCATCTATTTTGTCCCATGGGGTGATAGCCTCAGCGTACCATGTTTGTCTGCGAGGAGGGCCTTTTTGGCAAAGGAAGCATGCGTATCGGTGTGAGTTGCGACCACGACGAACTGAATTTGAGGGTCGGCAAAGAAGTCATCCGCTGTGCGATAGTGCTTGACCGTCGGGAAGTCAACGGTGCAGTGAGAACCTTTGGGGGCAGAGGCCGGGTCTGAGGGAGCCTCAGCTCGCTGCAATATGGCCACAACCTCGTAGTCCGGGATTGCCGTGATGAACGGGAGGTGGAACGTCTTGGCTGCAAAGCCGTAGCCAACAATGCCGACTTTGATAGGAGCCATGGCTGAGTTTCTTCAGCAAAATTTGATGCTTTGTGTGAGCTATGCTAGCTTGATAGCTTCTCAGTTCTGAGATGCAAGGATGAAAAGAACAACATGGAATGACACTTTATGTTCCGGTCATGGGAGGAGCAGAGCTTGCCAAGGAAAACTGTAATGTCGCACAGCACCCGTGGTCTGATTATAACCTGACCGTTATCTCTTGCTGTTTATTTTTGTCTTTAAAGGGTTCAACATCTCTGGCTGCATGGACATTCAACCTCAGGACTAGCAGTTGATGACGTGCTGAGTGTGCATAATCGACAGGTCAATTAGCACCGCCGTTGCAACCAACGAATAGCCGCCTTCGAAGCTCACGTATGATGGTGGGGTTCCAAAGTTCAAGGTTACTGTGTACTAGCTGCAGCTAGAATACCCCATGTCCAGGCATCCCCACCCGAGGCCAACGGCCGGGGAGTGTCGGGGTTTCCTCATTCGAGATAGTTTAATCCTGACATTTGTGTGGAGCGCGGCTTTGCTTGATTGGTTACAGAGGTCTTGCCCAGCACGATCAATAGCCGCAAAGGAAATATGAATGACTCGGATAGCATGAGATGCTCCCTTCTTTGATATACCACTTTGGTTTTTCTTGCATGAAGGGTCACAAAATCGTCAATACGTATATCGAAAATATCAAACTTCACCAATCTCGGCACAAAGCCTCGACAATTTGAATTCGTCGTAATCATGAACACGCAGGGAAAGCCGTCGCCTCAGCTACGATGGGGCATACTGGGTATGTCGCAACCCGAAGTCACGAGGTTGTTGACCCAAGCCAATGCTAACGGCGAGCCTCGAAATCAATAAGGCACAGGATGGATCTCTACAATGTTTGTCCAGGATTTGTTAGCCGCCAGGCCCGGAGCCCCAGCCCGGCATGTGATGGCTGCTCTGGGTTCCTCTTCCCTTGCAAAGGGGAACGCCTTCGTTGAGAAGGTCTGGGAAAAGACCCCGGAGCAGCCTCAACCGCAAGTGTATGCCGACTACCAAGGGGTTTACAATGACCCCAACGTCGACATTGTCTACGTCGGGACACCACACTCGTTGCACAAGCAGAATTGCCTGGATGCGATTGCTGCTGGCAAGCACGTGTTATGCGAGAAGCCGTTTACCATCAACGAGAAGGAAGCCCAAGAAGTGGTGGACGCCGCCACACGCAGGGGAGTCTTCGTGATGGAGGGTAAGCTGGCTCTTTCCCAGAGTTGGTGTAATTACGGAAATACTGACACTTATTTAGCTGTGTGGACAAGGTTCTTCCCATTGTTTGAGGCCTTGCATGAGGAGATCATGGTCAAAAAGTCAATAGGAGAAGTGCAACGTTTCTTCATTGACTTTGGAAACAAGATGCCCCTCGAGACACTACCGCCGGACTCTCGACTGAAGGATCCTGCTCTCGGTGCTGGGGCTCTACTAGACATAGGTGTATACGCATTGACATATGCGTCAATCATTCTGGGGGACTGGAAGGTCGGCAAGCAGCATCCAGAAGTAGCAAAGGTAGTCTCGTCTCTAGACATCGTCAATGGGATGGATGAGGCAAATGTGGTCGTACTCGAATATCCTTCCGGCCCTGCACCTGCCAAGAAGACGGCAATTTGCACATCGACCTTTCGATACAGAGGAGCCGAAGACTTTGCACGTATTGAAGGCTCCAAGGGGAGTATCACCATCTTTGGTGTTGCTGCAAGCCTACCCGGCGGCTTCCGCGTCGTTGAGGGATCACGGCCGGGATCTGAAGAAGGTGATGAAAGATCAGAACGGACGTTTACGGTGGAGAAGCCGGCTGGGACCTCGGGTTTCTTTTGGGAAGCAGATGCTGTTGCAAAGGACATTGCTAATGGTCGGACCGAGAATGCCACCATGCCTTTGGACGAGACACTGCGGATGATGAAGTTAATGGATGGTATCAGACGCGAGGCAGGATTGAGGTATCCACAAGACGACTGAAAGTGCACTTTGCACCGTGTTATGAAAGAAACAGCCCTGCAGTGAGACAACTGTCAGCCGCGAGCAAATAGATTCTCTCTGACTAATCTACGCCTCTGTACAATTGTTCCAAGATTTCGCGACCTCGCATGATGTCTGGTGGACTCTCAGCCTCCCAATATCGAAACTTTTCTATGCATATTTGAACAGCGCGTCCGTATACATTTTCTTGAGCCACTCCATCGGCTGAGTTTGAAAATGTGATGAGACCACTCCTTTTCGCGGCCATTAGCATCAAGCTCATCGACATGCTCTCCCTCAGCCCATACCACGTTCCATGATGGCGGTGTGTCATTCCCTGACCACTGATAAATTCGACACATGCGTGCAATGCTTTTCTCACGAACCCTTCGAGAGCGTCGCGTGTCTTGGGATCTGTTCTCTCGGTAACGTGAACGGCGAGGTAAAGAAATGGCCGGTACAAAAGAGCCCTCATATTCACGCTACGACCCAGAGTCACCAAGCGGAGCTCATCCAAGTCTTGGTCATTAGCGATGTTGTCGAGGCGAATGGGATCTGGCAGGGAGGAATTCCTTGACGGTTCAAATTAGCTTTGATCCGTGTGGCTGCAGCATGGCGAAGGGTTATGGGCATACCAAATTGCCAGTTGGTCTTCAATGCTGGTAGCGGCGGATATCAGGCCTTCAACATCCACTCGCTCCCAAGAACTATGGTCAGCTCTATAGAACGTGTTCAGAATATGATTTTCGATTCGACGCAGGGCAATCTCGCTGAGGTAGTAGAACCAAGATTGTTCTTCTTCCCTCTGGGAGGGCGATGAAGAGGCCATTGAGAAAGCCTGAGAGGAGGGTGTTGCTGCAGAACCTGGGGTTGACGTCGGAAGGGTATCCTCAGGAATCTGCATTGGACTGGGGGGACTCGGGGGCGAAGGAAACAGATAGGGGTATTCCAGCTTGCAGAGTTCAGACTGAGGAAGGTCTAGTTCTGTTCTGACCTCACATTCCGACTTCAACACAGTCCAGTAGATTCTCTGTTCCAGGTGTCTCTCAGGCAGCCCTGGGGCGTGGTGTGGGCTGTCGATTCGCATCTGCAAGGCTGCGTGCGCCTTCAGATATAATGACAAGGTCGATCCTGCTTGATGGATTGCGGACCATCCTTGAAGCGGCCGCAGAGTATAAAATAAATAGATACCGGAGAACATGTGACATTGACTTGCCACGATACCGGGATCGAGCAACCCGATCCTCTTTCGAGCTGCTTGGAAATAGACCTCGGCTGTCTGACGACGGTTGGCCGTTTCTTCAATCGAGCTTCGGCCATGAAGTTGTCCAGCCTCGTCGCTTGGGTCAAAGGGGAGGGATATAGCCCCAAGCGCGCAAGCCAAGAGCTGTGCAAGTTAGCAATGCACAGATGAGAGGTAAGCTTACTGTTGTAGTATAAGTGTGCTGACTTACAACGATGCACGAAGTGGCATCCCAGCCAAAGCCGTCCTCGGCGATTCTTCTGGCATGCTCACGAATCTGCTCGATGTATAGTATGGGATTTTTGGGATGCACAAACTGCAGAAACCTGTCGACAAGTTGAGGGACATGTTCTTCACGGATACCTGGCCCCTGGTGCTGGCGTGCCTGAGCCGACCAATCATTGCCAGATTCAATAAAGTGAAAGCTCCCGACGAGAAGCTCTCGTGAAAGCAAAAGGTGTGGCCACTGTCCTTCAAAGATGGGCCAAGTTAAAAGGCAGTCAGTAGACGCAAACGGCGCATGTACCTCCAAGGACTCGGGCGAGCATTTTTGGGTCACAGCGTCAGGTCCGCCCTCTTGGCCATGAGTCTGAGCGCTTTGGACACTGGCCACAGCCTCGGCGGGTGAATTATGCTGAGGCTGGGGTGCGCGGGTGCTGACCGAGCTGCTGATGGCCTCAACTTTGAGCAGCACCTCGTTTAGCTTGTCCAGGATCAACAGGCTCGCTGGATCGAAGCTGCCGGCAGATCTACATCAGTCCCTGTTCACGAACGCGCGAAGGCAAGGCTGAACGCACGAGGAGTGATCAAGACGCGGATCGTATGAACAGGGCAGGCTATTCTTGATACATGACGCACACCGCGGCCGCACATTGTCACATTTGGTCTTCCGGACCCTGCAGCTTTCACAAGCGGTCACGGCTCGCTTGCGCGGGTACGACATGGCGCGAAACCTAGTCTTCTATGTGAGTAATGCCGCACGAGACTCGGCGATGAGAGTCGAACTTGCCCTTGGATTTGTGGGCCCCGGTCCATTGCGGAGCTGAGGTGACTAGTGTCCAGTATCGCAGAACAGTATTGATTGAAAGCATGCCATGACAATGCAGCGCTGATCTGAGTGCGAGCGCGATGGGGAGTTTCGGACTTGAAGGTAGCCAAGTATTATGCTTTCGCCTGGACGCCAACCACGGCGAGTGTTCGGAACATTTTGAACCCAAGCTACCCCGCGTTCCAGATGTCTCCACATTTGAAGATACTGCAACTTGAGCGTCAGTGGAGAAATACATCTACTTGACTATAGAGGTATATAGGACGCAGGGGGTTAGAGGCCGTGTAAGGGCTGTCAAGGGAGACAGAATAGAAGTACCCCCCCCCCCCCTTATTAGATCAGAAGGAAGAGAGTAGGTAGCTACACATGTTCAACTAAATTTTGGTACCATGTAAGTGTGTACTGCGTGGCACGACAGTCAAAGCTGGTCAAGCCGACATACGGTGCCGAAACTCCCCGCAAGGCTCAAATGAAATTGACGTTCCCTCTTCCGAGCCCTTATCCGCTCATGCTATTTGTGACAACCGAACAGCGCCATGGGTCACCCCGCAACCTCCACTCGTAAGGCCGTTCCCCATGGGGATGGCAGCGGGGACGCAGGGGTAAGGATGGTAGTCTGTACAGGCCCTGGCATCAGGCGACCTCATACGTTACTTTCGCTTGTTCAGGGCCTACAACCTAAAGCTCGATTCAGCACTACATATGAACCACTTCTCGCAGCGGACCTTTCCAGCGTGAACACCATGGGCGAACGTGAGCCTTAGACTTTTTATTCCTAAGGTCGTTGCTATCGTTTGTGAACATGACTGCCAACACTTTCAAATCCGTGGGAGCTGAGCTTGCCTCCGTTTTACCCCCAAACGACAAGCCATGGTACAAGAAGCGAAACCAAGTCTACCTCAACTTTTGTATCATGAGCTTGTTCCTCCTCTCTTCGGGCAACGGCTACGATGGATCGATGCTGAACGGCTTGCTTGCTCTCCCACCCTGGCAATCGTTCATGCAAGATCCCAGCGGCGCTTGGCTTGGATTCATCAGCGGGGCACAGAATCTCGGGAGCATATTCTTTTATCCTGTGGTCGCATGGTCGTCTAATCGCTTTGGTCGCAAACCAACCATCTTTGTGGGCTACTTCTTCCTATGCCTCGGCGTGGGCCTGCAGACCGGAGCTATAAACGTCCCGATGTTTGTCGTATCACGCCTCGTTGTCGGCATTGCGAGCGCCTTCTTCGGTGGTTGCGTACCTCTGTTGATGACCGAGACTGCTTATCCAACTCATCGTGGTGTTCTTACCAGCCTCTACATGTGCGGGTGGTACGTCGGTAAGTGTTCACTCTGAAAGGACGCATGCGAAGAGCCACGAATAGACGAATGCTGAGAATAACCAGGCTCTTTCCTCGCTGCGTGGTCCACATTCGGGACCCGCAACTACGACAACAATTGGTCTTGGCGCATACCATCACTCCTCCAAATACTGCTTCCGGTGGTTGCACTCCCTGGGCTCATAATGATGCCGGAGTCGCCACGTTTCTTGGCCTCCAAGAAACGAGACGAGGAGACTCGAGCATTCCTCGTCAAGTACCACGCAGAAGGTGACGAGTCATCACCTCTGGCGGCATTCGAACTTGCAGAAATCACCCGAAGCATCCAGATGGACGGAGACATCCAGAAGAAGACCTCGTACCGCGATATGGTCGCCACGCCTGCCAACCGCAAAAGGACATTCATCACCGTCTTCTTGGGAGTCTTTGACCAGTGGGCCGGCCAGAACGTCGCAGGATACTATCTGCCACCGGTGCTCACCACAATCGGTATCACGAGTGCGACCCAACAGACTCTCGTCAACGGCTTCTTGCAAATATGGAACCTTGTGTGCGCTCTAACCGGTGCGTTCAACGTTGATCGTGTCGGGCGCCGTTTGCTCTTCCTCGCGGCCACCGTTGGCATGCTCATCTCTTACATTCTTATCACTGCACTTTCTGCAACCTTTGCCAAGGGAGGATCCGCCGCCGTTGGAACTGCCGTTGTCCCGTTCCTCTTTCTTATGTATGGATGCTTCTCCCTGGCTTTCACTCCCCTCATGACAGCATATCCAGTCGAAATCTGGCAATACGACCTGCGCTCTCGTGGCCTTTCTGTGATGTGGATTTCGACGGCTATAGCCGTTTTCTTCAATATCTTCATCAATCCCATTGCGCTCGAGGCTATTGACTGGAAATACTATCTCCTGTACGTATTTATTCTCGCTGGTGGGTTTGTTGTGATATACTTCACGTTTCCGGAGACGCGAGGCCACAGCCTTGAGGAGATAGCACGGGTCTTCGAAGGAGAGGATGTGCATATTCCCAAAGAGGGCAAACTTGCAGAGGATGTTGCAACATCCGGGACTACTAATCACGTTGAGCACGTTGGCAAGACCGAGATATAGGGATCGTATACAGCTTGAGTCACTTGACATCGGCAGCATGCCTTGGGCAGTGGACATGATGTCTGGTGCCAGAGCCCCTCATGCGCAAAATTGAACTTCCAATTACATATTTGAAACCTTTCTACTCTACCTTCTGTCCTAGAAGACAATATGTGAAAATCGAGCTTCGGTGAAATGTGTATTTGGTAATCTATTCAAGATCTCCAGCGGTAAAGAATCCTTCATTCGGGCACCAAGCAGCATAATACGAGCAATCTTTAGTCGGGTTGGAAAAAGCGCATCGGTAAGTCACTTGTCCTTTACCATGTGCCACATGAAGTCTGCAAGGAGCTACCGATACCACTCGGTCCGACTTCAATGTTAAGATTACTCTGTCCTGTATTTTCGTGAATGTCATTGAAATCTGAGAGTTGAGGCTCTGCAGTCCATACCGGATAACCAAATAATAGAAAAAGACGCCCTTATTGCTTAATCAACTGTTATCTGTTCCTTTACCGAATGCTTCGGCGTACTGCCTACAATAGAAGTAACGAAATTACTATTTTTATAGGAATTCTTTTCAAATGCTTGCTTTGCGAGATTTCGGTTGCTTCTTAAATATCACTTGCACTGGTGTGCCGTTTGCGGTTTGACATCCGGTACGTATATGGCCGAAATCCATCCGAGGCACGATGTCAGAGGAACCAATCGGTAAGCTTCTCTGAAATCCGCCGATGGTTGGAAACTTGCCAACGGTTGCCTGACCAGTGAGGGGGTTTTCCGGCAGACTGCTCAATGCGAACACCATGATGCATTGCATGACTCTAGCCTAACATCGGCTCCGAGTTCTGGTTCCGTGGCGGGGTACCATCATGTATCGTCAGAAGGGTGTGGGGATTGGGGGCCCATGGTACTAGCGGCGTCCCGGGGAGTTTCGGGGCACTTCCAACAATGTACCTGATGTATTTTCGGACCGCTCGGTTGCATGGGGGACCAGACCCATCCATAACCGCTGCTGTCAAGAAGAAGCTTACACCAGAGAAATATTTATTAGATTTGCAATTCGCTCTACCCGTTGTATAGTAAATAAATACTGTTATATGAAGTTTAACTGTAAGCCACCGAGGACACACGCATTGTTTTACATACATCATTAATTCTCTCATCAATCACTAAAATACCAATGGCGTCCAATCCGCTAGGCACCCCATTGGCAGGCGTGAGTACCCCCAGTTGCCGTTTCTAGTCCTACATGCATGATGTAAACTTTGGCTTTACCAGGACAGTTTGACGAAATTACGGCTCAAGAAAAGTCCCTTGTGTTACCACAGTTTACAGCCGAGGATGCTTTTGAAATAGGAGTCATCATTCGGAATCGGCTTAGGGAAGTCAGTGAGAATCCGGCAGTGGTGAACATCACACTTGCGAACAACAAACAACTGCTCTTCCACGCCACCTCACGGCCTGGGACCGTTCCAGAGAATGACAACTGGGTGGCCCGCAAGAGGAATTTTGTCCTGAGGTTTGGATGGAGCACCTGGGCCGGCCATCATCTTTTTGAGCTGGGCAATGAGGACTTGTTCAAGGCACGGTTCCAACTTGGCGAGGCAGCTGGTGACTACGCAATACATGGTGGTGGGTTCCCGGTCCGTGTAAAAGGCGTGGAGGGACCGATTGGTGCGATCGTTGTAAGTGGTCTAGCCCAAGAGCAGGACCACCAGGTTATTGTTGAGTCTTTACAGGCATTCTTGAGCCAGAAAACCCAAAGCTAGTGGTTCAATGGATCCTGAAGCCTGCTATATAACCCATCTTAGGCATGTCGGTGCAAGACGAGACTACAAGACGAGACTACTTCATACATAAATCTTACCACAATTTACTTGCCTGAGAAGCTGAAAAGACAATGTGCACAGAAAGATGTTTCGTGATATGTTAACTATTTTATCAATTGGCCCCATTAATTTCCACCTGCATCACGTGCCAACTTCCAAACACTCAATCACCAAATTTATGCCCGTAAATGTTCAAATGTACTCAGGATTGGGTCCGAATTTATTCACTCCGTCCTTCAACGCAGTTGAAAAGAAAGCACACACAATGAAGATTATGATAGCCCAGTACCACCTAATTATGGGTCGAGGAGCGGGCACATCGAAAGGCCTCAACCACTTCAATGACTGTATAAATTCTAATAACTGGTGCTTTGAGGTTGCCCTGTTGGCAGAAGTGGATGAACGACGATGTGGAGTCGCCGTGACGACTGGCGTCCGCGCCTGGCTTGAAATGAGGCTCACTAAGCAAGCCGAGTAACGTAACTGTTATTAAACTGGCAATCATGCTATATGATTTCAGTGGTGTTAGTGGATTTGGCAGTACTAAGTAACAGAGGCTGAGCGCGTATCATAAGGGGAGTCTCTGTACAGAACTTAGGTACTATTGTACCTTGCATTGTATTTCGTTCAGCAGCTGTTGCTCTCGCTAGAGGCTAACACAACATGTTTTGAGAACACTCTAATTCTGAAATATTTATGTACTTAGTGTAAAAGGAAAGTTTTTCGTAAAATTAAATAGGTAACTAAACTAGCCCCTCTAAGTACCTTATTAGGTTGTGTTCCAAAGACGCTAAGAGGCCATTCTGATG
Organism: Diaporthe humulicola; assembly: GCA_038088545.1. Taxonomy (NCBI): domain Eukaryota; kingdom Fungi; phylum Ascomycota; class Sordariomycetes; order Diaporthales; family Diaporthaceae; genus Diaporthe; species Diaporthe humulicola. Next base: position 224,868 of record JBBWSL010000058.1, on the reverse strand, counting down.
CCTAGCAACTTCACTTGGAAGGCGGATTCAACCTTGTCTCATCACAAATTATTAGCTGGATTTTGATCACATCCTCAGTTCGACGGCCCCTTCCTTCTTTGTGGGAACTCAACCTGACTCTACGTCACTCTGCCCAACAGCACCAGCAAATCACTTCACACTCGCAAATTTGGACACAAGCCGAAACAATGAGCATCCGTTTCCTCATTCTTTCTGATACCCACGACTCGGCTTTCCCCGACCCGGGGGCACTGCCGACCGTGGACGTCGTTATCCACTGCGGCGACCTAACCATGATCGGTGGCCTATCGAACTTCAGGAAAGCACTCGAAACGCTGTCCAAATGCACAGCTGAACTGAAGCTCGTCATCCCAGGGAACCACGACGTGTCCCTCGATCCCACGTGGTGGGCCAAGAACCTGGACGAAGACGATGACCCGGCCGAGCCCGAGCGAGCGAGCGAGTTGTTTGCCAGTTTTGCGAGCCAGGGTGTCACTCTACTGGAGGAGGGCACGCATAAAATATTTCTGCAAGACGGACGTAGTCTGACTCTGTACGCCTCGCCGTATACTCCCGAATTCAACGGCTACGCCTTTGCCTACACCGAGGAGGAGGACAGGTTTAACAATGGAGCACACACAGTCCCCCTGGACGCCGATATCGTCATTACCCATGGCCCACCCCTCGTTCCTATGACGAATTATCGACTGGATCTGGGAAAGAATGGCGAGCATTGCGGCTGCTCAAAGCTATGGACGGCCATTGAGCGTACACGGCCTCGGCTACATTGTTTTGGGCACATCCACGAGGGTTACGGGTCTCAAGTTGTACGATGGGGGGACCCAGATGGAGTGACGATTGAGGATGTCTCCGTCACAAGGTGTGATGCTGACAATGATACATGCTCAGTGCCTCCGATGACAGAAGGTACGACGCTGCTGCTGAACGCAGCGGTGATGTCACACGGTGGAGACAATAACAAGCCTTGGGTGGTCGATATGGCGCTCTGAGCAGAATGTCGCCAACGCGGATACGTATTGTAGAACACAGCAAGAGGTACCCTGATGGTCAATACTCGAAGGAAGGCAGGGATACTCTTCGGACGATTCGCAATGGTCTGGGAGTGAGGGTCTTCCTGAAGGCCACAGGAGAACATCAAAGAATGATGTCTTGGGTGAAATTTTAGAGGACTAGCCGTTGGATGTCTCCAGCCCTTTTCCCATGCTCCAGTTTGCTCCGAGGATTCCTACATACATGCAGCATATGTACCTAGGTATGCCTGTCGCCCTTTTCCGTTCTGCCATCGAATGGCCTTTGGCTTTAACCCACGCCCTGCAGCTGTGTCCATGGCTACATGGACAGATCATATGATGAGTCCCTCCAGCAACACCGCCCTGGACGCCCAATTCAAAGGTGACTTCCAGATCAACGAAACACGCTCAATCCATCGACTGGGCACCCACATTGCGCCTCCTCGCTCCATGCATGCTCAGAGCCTGCACCTACGACGAAACGCCAGTAGGTAGGCGCAGGCCCAATGCACCGGCCCAGTCGCACAATCCCACCAGTTGACGTCAGCCGCCGCCGAGCTCATCCCTTATCATTGAGTCTTCGTGAAATGATCTGCGGCAGCCTTGATGCCTTCAGTGAACTCGTTGACTTGGTCCTTGACACCGTCCACCGTAACGTTGGGGTCAAACTTGAAGTAGCGACTGCCGCGCGCAAAGCCAGCAAGGCGTTCGTATGCCCATTCGCCAACGGCCAGGTAGATAGAGATGGCTTTGGCGCCGGTGGCATTCTGGATTTGTTGTGTCTGGAAGGTCAGGCCGCTCCCACGTCGAAGGCCGGCGAGGATAGTTGAGGTGATGACCACCAGGAAGAGCGTGTTAGGGATGATTCCGACCATTTTGATGTGCTGACGTGTTGAGGTAGCGCCGTGAGAGGTGCAAAGATGATGTTGCAGGATTGATTGACCCAGCGTCGTGTTAATTGATGGAGTGGTCTGCTTCTTCAAGGATTCAAGGATGGATGATTTGTCGGGGAAAGTTGTAGTTGTAGGTGGCAGAAGTTTGAGACCTTCTTGACACGTCAAGGATTTTCGAGCACAGCCATCAGGTTAAAGTGGAGCCGGGCTGTGCTGCAGCAGGTGGACTTTGTGCTGTCAGGATGGGGCGGGGGAGTGCGTGCATTGAAACCACTGCATGTTCATCCCGTCCTGTCCGTTGAAACTCGATATCCACAAGAGCCTGTGGATAAGCACATTTCAAAACGTTTGCCCAGCGGGACTGCGGGAGTACAGAGTGCAGCTACTGTGTAATAAGCCCATCCGCCTCAAGCTGCAACTAGATCGGATAACTCGGCTGCGGCTATCGCTGCACCGGCGGTCCACAGATCTAGGCATTGGATGTTGTCGGGGCGAATAAGGTTGCATGCTGGAGTCAGGGGTGACGATAGGCCTGGCCAAACCTTGATGCACCCGGTCTTTGGGGCGCTTCAAAACGTATTGACGATCGCTGGCGTCGCCTCAAGCTTCGACCATGAGTACCTAGTACTTGCCCGTAATTCTCAACACCAGATATCTCCGCTGCTATACAAAAGCAACGGTGATGGAGATTTATTAGGCCAGGGACATGGTCGTCACCCGCGCGGTTGGCTTGGGCAACAACGACCGGAGCCGCAATATTTATGCTGACCTCACAAATGATGACTTTGACTCGATATGATCTTGAGACTCACTCACAGTTACATCTACCTTAAGTCGCCCGTTGCTCTACAACAATGAATTTATTGAAGCTGCTCTCCCTTTCTCTGTATCGAGGCAAGACTTCCGTGTATAGCCATAGTCCCATGCCAAAACTATTATCCCAGCCTCAAATTCAATACAGCCAGCCAAAGAGAAAACAACCGTCATCCTACCAGGTTTAACCAAGAGAGTTGCGAAAGTCCAACAGAGAGAACAACGTTTCAATTCTTTGTTTCATTACCCAGACAAGACCAATATTTCCGCAAGCAGAACGGAAAAACGCTCTCCAGGGCTACACAGATTCTGGATCAATATATCGCTGCAAGTCAGATCTTAGAGCCATATCTTATCAGTATCCAGTCTGACCTGGACCAGTCTTCTGCGCTGTTAGGTGGGGATTTTTGAATTGAGCCTTGGCGTAATACGCTCCATCCTTAACAGGTCGAGCGATATCTAGGGCTCGTCTAAGCGAGCCTGCTAGTATGCAACTAACAGGCCATTCCGGCTATCCTGAGCCGGAATTGCCCTGAGTTGTTAAAACAAAACAGGCACTATGCGCGCGTCCAGGGTCATTGATAGGCCAAGGAGCCTAGTTGAAGGATTGAGCGGTAAGTGAAGAGTTTTAGTTGAGGTTGTGCAAGTGCTTCGGTATTTATAAACCAGGCTGCGTCTCTTCTTCAGGATCTAAAGCTTTGAACAAGTCACTCGATTTACAATAACAAAATTTGGTATATAAATCAGTACCGCAAATCATTTCCTTACATTGATGTGAAGTCTGCGGGAGCACTTCGATCCTCAACGGCACCGCCTAAAACGAACACTGGAGACTTGCCAGTCTACAACTGCTGGCCTATATCTACGCAGTTGGGCTGCCCCAGAGCCATGTTTCCCATCCGAGGCTCTCCAGGCATAGGACTGCTGGCCACAATCCTGGTCCTCACCGTCATTGGTCTCGCCAACCTCAACAGCAATGACAAGCCCGTCAACTACCGCAATGGAGCACATATTCCTCGCCAAGGCAGCATTCATAACGACCGCCCAGGCCCTCGTGGTCTTCAATACGCTGCTCGAGAGGGTCGCTACCCAGCACAGGGGAATAGCACTCACAGTGCCTCAATCTCAGCCACGCGGACCTCCTCCCCGCAGCCAACGCCTACTTGCTACGCGCCAGGGTTGCTCGTTCCCTATAAAGATGTAAAAGTCGACGAGCTGTGCCAGTGTGACGACTACATGTGGGATGACGGCACCGCGCTGGCAAACGCGGGTTGGTCCGGCGGGATGGCTATTTGCGGGGCAACTTGTGTGCCATATGTCTCGAATCAGACTAGGCTGGTGAATGAGGCAAGCGGAAGCTTTTCGCAGTGTATGGGGGCATGTATGGGGTCTTTTGACAAGGTCAAAATGAAGAATAAGAGGCAGTCGGACGACTATTGGTTTTGTCACGGCGTCAACTTTAAGAAGGGGGAATTGTGTCAGTTTATTGGTGCCATTCAGTATCCTGATTTCACGGGGAAGAAGTCTGACGGGCAGTGTTGGGATAATGGACTTACCCCCAGGGGGTAATGGGACGCGGATAATGGGACGCGGACATCATCGGTGGCGAGAAGAGTGGGCTGGAAGAGCAATACATTGCCTAAGTCCAGACACAGGTCATCGGCGTAGGTATTTCGCAGCAATACAAACCGAGGCCTAGTTTCTAAGTTTTCCTCCGTAATTTTTCGAACCACTGGTCGAACCACTGGAGTAGCAGTCTCTTATACGTTATCCCGCTTGTCGCAGCGATAAATGACTTTGGCCACATTCCTTGACCTTCTTTTAGTCGGCAAGCCAGGTATCAGATAGTAAGCAGTCTCTCATTCAGAGATGTGGGTAAGAGTGGAAAATGTTACCATTCCCGGCTCATACGTCTTGATTTGTGTTTTGAACAAGAACGAGGGCGAAAGCGGAATGACGCGAGTCAATACCTGTCCATTGTGCTCTCGATTTCCATGCCGTGATCATCATCGCCTGGATGGATACATGTCAAGCGTAGCACATGTATGACTTGGTGTTTTATCCACGCAATATCCGATATGCTGACCGTCAGCTATTAGTTACCATACTGTCATGTCGCCTCTGAAGTTCACCCGCAAGATACCATTTCTGCCACAATTTGATCACCCTCGCTCGTCTATGTGTGTCCATGCGGCTGTCGGCCTCGATAGTTGAGTTGTGTTGTAGACCAAGTTCCTTCTCCAATTATGTCCCAACAAATCACTACCTCCCACCGTGGTTGGGGAGAAGGAGGCATTTCACGAAGTTATCAATTATTTGTGGCCGATTGGTCACAAGACCCTGGAGAACTGTATTTATGATGTGCAGCATAAAACTCATTTTTAAAGCTGTCTTCATAGGCAACAGCGTAGACATTTTTACTGCTCGCTCAAATGACACCATGCGTATACGCCTTGTGATATCGTTGGTTGTTGTTGAGAAGCAAGGTTTTCAAGCTCTGTCCACAAAGCAAATGGGGCGTTTTTTTCACCTTGTACTGCAAGCAAACACTGTGAGACGGCTGACCAATGACTCGATTGAGAGCTAAGAACCGCAAGTGATAAGGAAGCGGTGAAGAGGCAAATTACGCCACTATCCGCTTGACCAAAACGGACGGAAAATTTCTTAGTCTCGGGCTTTTCATTTCGGTGCAATCCAGCATGCGGCATTGCTTCCCTACTTAAGTACCTAGGTACCCTAGGGTACGGTACGTCAACCTGTGTTCATTCTGAGCTTCAACCCACCACGACAGGCCAACTCGACAACACCATGCAATAACACCAAAAATAAAACCCGAGGCTCAGCGCCCACCTTCCCTTCTTGCCTCGAACAACGCCGCGACTGCAAAACAACAGCGGTGATTCGAGGCATAGGATCCAGATCAAAGTGACGGCGTCCTACTCGGGCCATGGCCAACCTTTCGCAGGCACCACAGTCCGACCTCTTCGGCATCAGGGACACCCCAGGCGCTGGACGAGGGGTCTTTGCCAAACAGGCCATTGCCAAGGGGGCGGTGATCCACGTTGCCGACGATCTTGCGGCGCATGTTCTGTTCAGGGAATATCGAAACGAAGTGTGCTGGCAGTGTTTTTGGTACGACCGCGGCAGGAAACTGCCCTTCCGTGATCCCGACCACGGCCTGACATTCTGTTCGGAGCGCTGCCAGACGGAGTGGATTGAACGGCACGATTCCGACTGCTTGCAGGTATGGCGCCATCTTGAGTCACAGGTCAAGAGATCGGGGTCAAATACGGACGAGTTTGCGGGTGCGGTCAGACCTGCCCCGTTAGAGATCGAAAGCAAATGGAAGACGGCCGAACAGGCTGTGAAGCAGCTCCGCGGCTCTCCCAAGCGAGGCTCGAAGAAAGAGCTTGCAAGGCTGGTAGCGGCATCAGTAGATGCAGGTCTGTTCTCATCAGACGTCGTCTCATTCCAGCTCAACGCAGTGCTCAGTCGGCACATCGACCCGGAGCAGTGGTCGGCCACGCTGGCGCTGGAACATGACACCCGTGCGTACAGCTCGACCATGGACCTAGAGCGGCACATTGCGTCGTACTACTTCCTGGCGCTCGTGCTCCCCGAAGAGCTTGCCCGGATCGCGAGCGCAGAGATGATGTGCACGCTCAAGGGCCGGGAGGTGCGCAACAGCTTCGGCATCCGGTCGCTGGATGACGAGGGGTGTGAGTTCTTTGGGTGGGGCGTGTGGCCGTCTGCATCCTACTTCAACCACAACTGCGACCCGAACACGGACAAGGAGAGGGTCGGGAGGACGTGGGTGTTCAAGGCCAAGAGGGACATTGCGGTGGACGAGGAGATCTGCATCTCGTACCTGGGCAAGGACATGGGCATCCTGCGCGAGGAACGCAATGCGCTGCTGAAGAAGACATGGGGGTTTGACTGCGTCTGCCAACGGTGCAGAGGCGACGACAAGTAGAGAGATACCATCAGAACAACATGAAGCGATACCATGCATTTGGCCAGCGGTTACCTGCATACCACAAACGAAGTGATGTCCTCTTGATGTCTTTCTGCAGGTGCTGACCGTCCATGTCGGATGTGAGATGCTCTACCTGGGGCATCTTGTATCGGTAGCTGTCCCCACGGAGAAGCTAATTGTCTCTATTTAGGAGTCCCCATGCTAACTACTAATAACTAGGCCAAAGGTCCCTGGTCGCAGATGTGAGCTAACTCGTGCGGTCATTGACGGCTGGAGGTTGATGGTGATGATCCAATGACATCACACAAAAGCAACTAACAGCTAATGATTTGGTCGACGCGTCGACCACTTGTACTCGAACATCCAGACCGCGTCAAGCTGTAAAGCCACCAACTTTCCCAACAATACATCCGCACCTGCATCCACATCCCCTCCCTATCCCAGCAATCAGCCACACCTGCCATTGCCTCTATCAGCAGGTTTACTGGCAGAACACGTACTCACCTATTCACTTCTCCTGACGTCCTCCCAGCCGACAGAAGCACCCACCAACCATGGCCAGCTCCAACACCGCCACTACCGGCGACAAGCACAAGCTGGACGACACCGGTGATTCCCGCCCAGAAAAGGCCCAGAAGGTGGACGACAAGGTGCAGACAACCTTGGATGACACAGTCACGAGGCAAGTCCAAGTTACACTTCCCCATGTCATCTTAACACTGACCGTTTGCCCTCGCCAACAGTGACAAGAAGGGCGGGCCCGGAACGGCCAACGGTGACGATCAGAGTCAGAAGGAAGATGACCAGACGCAGGAGACCAAGGCCGAGGCCGACACCAAGTCTGAAGACAAAGATAGCAGCCAAAACGAAACGGCTGTTGAGCCTCACGGCCGCGAGGGATCTACGCCATCCAACGTACTTGAGAAAGGTACGGAGCAAGCTGAATCTGCGGCCCCTTATAACAGCTGCCCAAAAAGAAGCGCATCTGGAGCAACTGCGCTGACTTTGACATCTTAGGAACCATCTACTTCTTCCTCCGCGGCCGCGTTGGCATCGACCACCCAGAGAAGGTCTCCGACATTGCACGCACCTTCATCCTGCTTCGCCCAATCCCTACAGACGCCAAGCTCGGCGACGGCACCATCGGCGATGCTGGCAACTCCCGCCTGATCGCCATCCCCAAGAAGAAACTGCCCAAGACCGGACGGGACCGTTGGATCGCCTTCGTAGAGAAGACCAACGCGAGCTTTGACGACTTGAAGAACGACTTCCTCCCTGCCAATGACTACGACACCAAGACGGCTGGTGTCAGACACTCGCCGCCAGCTGTTCCGATCGCGCAGGGTGTCTATGCCATGACCACGACCGGACGCGAAAGCCATCTGGCCTACATGATCAGCCTCCCTCACAAGCTGGGAGAAGTACAGACAACTATGGGGCTGGAGGAGAAGGGCAGCTGGATTCTCAGCACCAGGAACCCCCAGTACCCGGCACCCAGTAACACTGGTCTCCCCGAGGGCCCAGAATATTCCCAGGAGGTAAGATTAGTACCTACCAGTAGCAAGACGCTGCAGCCAAGCTGAACATGTGTTATGGTCAGATCTTGGACGAGTTTCGCTCCCTGCGGTGGATGGGAACAGTGCCCAAGCACCTGGTGCCAAACGCCCAGTTCCTCCTGGTAGGTGAGTCATCTGGAATCCAAAAGGCCATGGAGCCAGACGACAAGGACAAAAACGACAATGATACAAATGAGCCTATCGAGGAGATGGAGGAGTTGGAGCATGAAGATGTCAAGCGCATGGAACATCTGGGCAAGACAGACTCGGACGCCATCTTCCTCGATCTCGAGGCATACGCAAAGGACCGCCCACAACTGCAGAAAGAGTTCTAGTGCGATCATCTCTATTTTTCGACGAGGAGGTCTAGCATGCTCACTGCGCCCGGGTTCAATCGGATTCTGGAGGATTTCGATGCTCAATTCCCGCTTAATCCGTTCCGTGACCTTAACGAACCGGACAGGTCCCTCGCAGCATTTGGATTGAAGTCGTATGGCCCATCTCCGAAGTACGATGACCCGTGGATGTGGAACAAATGTGACACCGAGTATGGGAGGCCTCGTCGAGGGTGGAGATACAACTACCATCTCCAGAGCCAGCGGGACGCTTCGCTACAGAAGAAGGCCGAGGAAGCAGTGGACCGGACGAGGATCCCTAGTCTGCACATGATCGTGGGCTTGTTGAAGAGCCAGAGGGGCTGTGATCAAAAGCAATTTTGTTTTCCTGCCTGACGTTGACGACGATCAGGCTCTTGTTGAAAGTGGCTTTCCCAGCAATTGCTCCAGGAAGTTGAGGATTACAGGAGTAAACCAATCACTAAAATAATTCAGAATGGGAACGCGTCTGCGGTTACAGAACACCAGCCAAAGGAGCTGGATCGGTGCATCTGTGGAGATGTAATTGCCACAGAACGCCTCGCATAATCAGTCACCATGAGGCTACTATTTGGCCGTTTCAGATATTGAATAATTGACTATTCAAAAGGCAGCTTTGAGACTCGGCCTCGATGCATGAGACCTAACCGTCTCCACAACCCGAGAACGGTGATTCCTCGCCTTCCATGCTCCTTTCCTACATGCCTCTCAAGCGGTAAGGATGAGTCCTCCGATCAGAACAGCTGCGAGCGACTTGAGTCCATGGGTGGTTCCCGGCGCGCTGCTCGTTTCCACGGGGGGCCTGGTGCCATTCATTGTCCCGTTGGGGGAGAGTGTGCCCAAGGGGAGCACGCTGACACCGCTGCCAGATGATCTCGACCCGCCTCCGCCTGACCCTCCACTTCCGGCGCTACTATTGGAGGCACTCGAGGCATTGACACCGCCCGAACCATGTGTCTCGATAATTATTATAGTCGTGTCGCTCCCATTCGAGCCTGAGCTGGCGCCTCCTGGGGCTGGAGGCGCGGCAGCAGCGCCAGCCGATGAGCCCAACACAGCAAGCGTGGGGTCAACCCTCGTCCCATTCGCAAAGTCCGGCATGGTCTGGCCCTCGCCCAGCCCCAGGTTGATTCTCTTGGCGAGGTTCGTCGTCAACGAAAGGCAGCGCTGGCGCTGGTTCATCGGTGGCTCGCCAATGGGCACCTCCCCAGCCGCCTCGCCCATCTTCTCCATGCTGGCGGCCGCGTTGTCGAGGACGATGCGGTTGGGGTCCGCAATGGTCCATGCAGCCCACTCCGGGGTGCCTGCGAGCCTGAAGGTGTTGGGGTTGAGGCTGCGGACGAACGAGATCCAATACGCCTGCGCGATCTCGGCGCCGGTGGCGCACGACAGGGGGTCCGTCGCGTTGAGCTTGATGCAGCCCGGGTCGCCGCCGTCGGTGTTGTTGTTGCCCCACACCGAGTACAGCTCGCTCACGTGCGGCGAGAACAGGCCCTTGTCGGCATTGCCGCCCGCCGTCTCGTCGTTTATGTTGTACCTGTACGCGTAATTCTGTGCCTGTCCAACGCTGGAGTACATGTCGCTCAGAAAAGCCGCCACGCAGTGTTCCTTGAGCTCTGTCTTGATGGCCGCATCCCGCTGCCACTGAGCGCCGCTGCCCTCGCGCAGGGAGGCATTGCGAGGGTTCATGTCGCGGCCAAAGACAGAGACGTTGTTGAGGGACTCCGGGTATGCTGCCATCACAGCCGCGAGCTCGGCATCCGTCATTGACTTGCCGACAGCCTTGAGGACGTCGGCACCGACCTCCTCGGTGGTGTTGACGGTCTGGTTGGAGATGAAATTCGGTGTGGCCTCGTCGCTCGCGTAACCATATATCACAGGTATGTTTTGGAAGCGGCCCTGCTCGAACATCTGGTAGTGAGGCGCCGTGATGAGCTTCCCTTCAACGGTTGGACCCCATCCGTCCTTGGTCGTCTTGTTTTGGAACTCGGCGATGGGCATCGTGCGCATGCAATCGATCGGGTCGGTCGCATTGAGGCAGCCGGTCGAGTTGAGATTGTTATTAAGCGCCTGGTCGCGGTCTGCTGAAAAGCCCTCGCTCCCCCAGCCAGGGCTCTCAGCAATGGCACCCGCGAAGAGATCTGGGAATCCGGCTCCGTTGTTGGCGGCAAGAAGCACATCGATCGCGTTACCACCGGATGAAGCTCCCGAGACCACGATGTGATTCGGGTTGCCGCCGAATTTCGTAGCATGTTGCTGCATCCAGCGCGCAGCGGCAATCACTGTGATGGGTTGTCAGCTTGCAAGAATCCAAAGCGGAGAGCATGAACGCACTGTCGTTGAGCCCATTGTTCGCCACCGCACCCTTGGTATCAGCCTCGACAAGTGTGCCCCCGATGAAACCCAGTATGCCCACCCGATAGTTGGCCCTAATCACGATCATGTTTCCACCACTGGCCTCCACCAGCCCGGTACCGTTGAAGTTGCCGTTCGAGTTGGAGGTAAAGCCACCTCCAGAGATAAACATCAAGATCGGCAGCATGCTCTGCTCAGTAGCGTTGGCTGGGGCATACACAGCGGCGAAGAGACAATCTTCCGCCATGGGCTGGCGCTCGGAATCGAACTGAAGGCCTTCCTGGTTATTGGCCGAAACACACAAGGTGCCTTCTTTGGCTGCGTCCTGGACTTCGGCCTCATTCAGCGGCGGCTGCGGGGCTGAGAACCGCAGAGGCGGGACTGACGGTGCTGCGAAGCGCATGCCCAGCCATTGGTTGACCCCGGCCCCTACTGTGGTGCCTTGGTATCTGGCATAGCCAAGGTCGACTATTCGTTGTTATTGTCGGCGCAGGCAGGATGTTGGGGCTGGTGGCATCCAGTGTTTTGGAGGTGGTACTCACCCAGAGTATCAACGGCCCCGACGGTTGCCACCAGGGACAGAAGATTGATCAGATTCATGGCGCCAACAATTAAAAACTGTACAGTATCAATGAATGAAAGTTAGGGCCTTGCCCTTTGTTGAACGAATGAATAAGAGCCTCCTGGGCGAGAAAAGAACGTCGGGTCAGTCAATGAACGCGGTATCCCGACCAGCAAGTGTGAGATGGGACTATCGCGAAAACGGGCGATGAACATAAAAACGGGGAGCCAGGCCATCATATGCTCAATGTGACAGGGCTGGCTATGCATGCATGGTATCACTATCTGTCCATGGCCATCGCAACCTTAATCACGGGGCGTGCTTCGGCAGGGATGGACGGTCATCGGGTTGTTCGAGAATACCGCGCGCTGTGCCGTCGGGAGCACAGCAGACACGGTGAGCTAGATTCCAAACAAAATGAAATTCACCAAAAAGCTTGAGTATAGCTGTTTGACGCTGTGGCATTGTGTCGAGGTAGCTGAGCCACCTCCGCAACCATCACGGGGGCGTGCAGGTGCTGTCTCATATCTCAGGGGCTTGCCTATGCGGCTCCCAACCACTAGTCATTGGGTTTAAACTCTTGGCCAAGCCGGCTTGCTCGTCTCATGTTGCATCATCCGAAAAGACTAAATGCCCTGTGGGCCCATCCCGCATCTTCGGAAAGAACCATTGTAAGGTCGGCGATGAACGAATTCGTGCTGATCATACGTAGCGTCAACTGTTGCTACCCGGGGTGACCCAAACCACATGTTCAGTATTTGGCGATGAATTGCTTCAAACACCTTGCAGCGGGAGATTTGAGGGATTTCGGAATGTCTTGACTACTTCAAAATAGGACCCTGCCCCCCATGTATCGATATATACCTAGTTACTGCACGACGGTTTCCTTCGTGTATCAGACCAACGGTGGTATACTGGTATTATTTGAAGCTGGACTCGCGTGTGGCAGACATTAGAAGGCTGCAACCAGTGATCGGCCAATACAACCAGGCAGCGAGTGCGCGGTGAAACCTCCTTTATTTCTTTTTCTCATAATCTCGAAATGTGAGATATATAGACCAGGCTCTCCTCCCATGGCTTGCATCCTTGTCCTCGACTTACTAAGGAATGGAAGCCAGGAATTCATCTGTTCTCTTGTCTAAATCATCACTTTGCTCTTGAGACATTCCGTCAAACACATGGTCTGCACCTTCCACAGGAAGAAGCGTCACTGCTACGCCTACTTCCTTCAGTGCCTCGTGGAGCAGGATTGACTGATGGTATGGAACCACGTGGTCACTGACGCCATGCGAAATGAAGAAAGGCGGCACACTCTTCGCCTTGGCTGCTGAAAGGTAGGTGATAGGGTTCGCCCGCGCCGACTTCTCCGGGGCATTCTGGATTCCATCAACTGCACCCACATAGAGGGATTCCGGGCTCCCAGGCGGGTCATGTGTCTGATTTTTCCCATATGGCATGCCATGGGCGTCCATCTGCAAGAAGTCCGACGGGCCGTAGTAGTCGACAACGCCTTGAACGGCACTGGACTGATCCAAATGGTCGCCAACATCGAGCTCGTCGGCCACGCCGGCCGGGGAAGTGACCCCCAGGAATATGGCATGGTGACCGCCCGCAGATTCTCCAAAGGCGATAAAACGACCCGGATTGAGTCGATAGTCTTTTGCGTGGGCGCGCAGCCACCTGACAGCGGCCTTGCAGTCCTCTACAGCCGCGGGAAAGACAGCATCGCCGCTGAGACGGTAGTCGAGGCTGGCGATGGCATAGCCCTTGGAAATGAGGCGGGAGGGCATCCAAGGTGACTCTTTGGAGCCAAACATGAATGCACCACCTGCGGACTGAGTCAGTAATAGCGCGAATCGGACAAGGCCGTTGAGGCCTAGGAATTGGCCTACCGTGAATGTAGACGATGAGGGGCAGCGGGCCATCGCCGGGAGTTCCGTCCTTGGGCAGGTAGAGATCTAGCTTCTGGCGAACATGGCCGTGGGAGGAATATTGGATATCCTTAAATGTCTCGGCATCCTCCGGCGGGACGAAGGGGGGAGGTTTGAAATTTCTCATGAAATCGGATCCGGAATCCATGTTTAGTCGCAGCAAAAGTCTTGCAATCTAGGCGCAGAAATGTGGTTTGACCTTGTGCAAGACGATAGCCGAAACTTCCAAAGGGGCCAAGTCTTGTAAGTTTGTAAATCCGGTCAAGCTGATGGTTACCTAAGCTTGTAAGTCCGATCAGGCTTAGGGCATTAAAGAATTGCCGAGAGCTTGATCCGGGGACTATAGTCCTTCGGCATCTTCGCAGGCTACGTGACCATGAATCCTCTGGACACAAAGACAGGTGGATAAGTATTGATAAAAGCAATGGTACATGATGCAGATATATCGATGCACCTTTACCTCCGCGTTAAAGTGATATTATTCTCTGCCTTGTCGGCCTAATGAACAGTCATTGTGCTCCCCGCAGAAATATTGTTCGGTTTCTACACTTGTGGTCCCTATTCCGTTGCGCCTCTGATAATGAACGGTCGGTTCTGGATTTCAAATGACTATGCAGACCAGCAAAATTCTTCTAAACACGCCGCGCACTCGCTGGGAAGATTCGATTTCCCAACCTCTTTGAGCATGATTCCGCAAGCAAGACAGGCTCCCCACGAATCATGCTCGCCTTGTGTTGCGACCTGGTTTCCGTTTGAGATCATGGAGCTCGTTTCGGCCGCCGTGTACGTCAATTTCAGCGTGGCGGTGTTGGAGGCATAGGTCCACTCCGAGTTTGGCAAATACACGACGGTAACTGCTTCCGGCTCGTCGCAACCGAAGAACTGGGCCTTGGAAGTGCTGAAATCGCCGGCGGCAGGGACAGCGGGGAAGCGGCCAGCCAAGCGGCCAGTCCGAGTGGCTTCGTATGCAGCAACAACTTGGGTTCCATCGGGAAATCCACCTTCGTCATTGGAATTGTCGTTGACGATTATGACGCTCACGTTTCGAGATGGCTCGAGAAGGGGCAGCAGAGGGACCTATAATTGGAGAATATCAGTCATGTGGCTCTCAAGACGCTCAAGAAAGTCTGTGCCTGAGGTGTGTACGTACGTTGTGATCAGCTTCGCCGCCGTCGACAATGTGCAAGTTGTTCGAGTCGGAGATAGTACTGGGCTTGGTGGCTGTTGTCGAGTTGAACCCCTTGAAAGGATTCGGCACCAACGAGTAGCCATACTCATCGGCAGAAGTGAACTTCTCGACCACGGTAATCATGCTGCTGGGGAACAGAGTAGTAACATCCACGCCAAGGCTTGAGTTGCAGATGTACTCGTTCAGGAGCATAGAAGATGTTCCCAGAACCCAGTCGATATTGTCAAACCCGGTGACACACTTGGACGCAGAACCGGAGGTGATGTTGCTGCCAAGGTATTCAGACTGGACGAATGCAGAAATGTCGTCGGACCATGAGCCAAACTCGAACGGGTTGAACTCATAGATCGCACCATCCGCAGCCGGCTCACACGCCCCGCTGTCGGGCGTGATCTTGGACGCAGTGACGATTGGGAATGGAGCGTTGAAAGACGAGAATGTGGACAAAGAGCTTATGTCCGACATTGTGAAGTCAACGGCACCCTCGCTGCCAGACATGACCTGATAAGAGAGCATCCGTCCCCAGGGGTCGGTCAGAGATACTGGGAAGCCTGCTGAGCCCTTTGCGATGATGTCCGCAGCAATCTGCTGGTAGTCGCCCACTGTTGTAGAGCTGCTTGCGTCCAGGATGCCTCCCGCGAACTGTGACTGCCACACGCTGTCGCGGAGACTTGAGATTGTGGGCCAGTTGCCCGCGGAAAGGGCACTCAGCAACCAGGCACCACCTGAAAGACCAGCATGGTACGATAGAGCTTGGTAAAGACCAGTCGTACTCGAATTGCTGTCCCGTCCGTCCAGGGCCTGAACCACGCCGGCACCGGTGAGCAGTGATCTGAAGCCTCCACCCGATATCGAGAGGGCCAGTGTCGGCAGGCTGGCAGTCTGCACGTCGGGCAGGGTGGTCTCAAGCCAGCTCTTGAGGGCTGCGTCGGTCACAGCCTTGCGCCCGACGGACCAGTCTGCTTCCGAATCCGAGATGCCATCGGCTGACCTCACGAGGCTCCCAGAAGGGCAGGTGCTGGATATAGGGGCATATGCAGAAGCCGCAAGAGCACCACCGACGGGGCTCAGTGCAAGGAGGATGTGAGACAGCATTATGGTATAATTATTGATGTGGGTAACTCGCAAGTGTTTTGAAAGAGTGACGTGAAAGAATGTAGGTTGGAAACGACAGACGGCACACTCTCCGAGCCAACCACACGAAGGAGTAGTAGAAAGGACGGATTAGAGGCTGAGGCTAAAGACCAAGACGATTGAATGTGTGGTTTGGGTTTCCTCTACTTGTTATAGAGGAGTTGTACGTCTGTCACTGGTACGGCGCATTCCGTCAGCCATGTGATAGATGCGGTCACGCAGTATCGCGAGTGGAGTGGAAGCCGCTTAAGGTGCGGTTGGCCCAGATATCGCGAGATAGGGTAAGGGGTGCTCACGGGGCTGCTGCTGGATCTGGGATGTCTTTACCCAGTCTATCGGTTCCCAATTTCCGGGAGCAGCGGAAAGAAGACGAAATGTGCCAACTGCAGCGATCCACTCCATATTGTGGATTCCACTAGTGCACCGGTGAGGTACGAATCACGACTGGCTGACTCGCAGAAAAAGAGGGCCTGTATTGCGCCCAGAGGCACAGTATGGACAGGTTCCGTTCAAAGCCTATTGGCAGTCAGCCTGTTGCGCAAATTTGTGGCCAATAAACATAAATTGTGGCCCAGACAGACCTGGCTGCCCTCGTTCGAGAGCAGGACGATAGGCTGAAGCGACCTTGCTACGAAGACCAAAAGCCCGGTAAATCGGCGGCATTCAATTTCATTCCTGGTTATAAAGTCGCCTGTCTACACGCACTGTACAAGGTGCTCGCCCGAGGTCTATTCTCGGCCGATTGAATCCTCGCTTAATCCTCCCGCTAGCAACTGCCCACCGCGGGAGGCTGTGAGTGTTTTATCGACTTGACGGGGGTTCCTTATATCTCGTTACTATATTAATAGTACCAACTACACCAAATACTGACATTTTAGCGGTTTGACCACGGCTACCCATACAGAACCAAACATCTCCAGTGCATGGTCGTGATGCAACGACTGGATGTTTCTTCGTCTATGGACGGAACGAGGAAATTAGGGAAGCTAGATGAAAAGTGCAACGCAAGTCGTTTTATCTTGCATTTTCAGTATTTGCTATGTGGGAACGACGGCATAGATGAGCGTTGTCCCCGGCCTGATGCTTCTACTCTTCACAGTGCTGTGGCCATATTCAGCTCCATTTCAATGTTGCTACAAACTCGGTGTGAAATGCTCATGTTACAGAATTGCCTCGTAGGTATCTCTCAGAGGGTCATCGACATAAATGAGAGAGTTATATCTCATCTGGTTGCATGCTAAAGGGCAACTTGGGTATCATTGCAACTAGGTTCAATATTGATCAAGTGCGTGGGGTGGCAGTAAAACGCTCTGGTGTAGGCAAGGCCATCAATAATGTCAGCAATCCAATCCCACCGATGGTTTGCATCGTGATATACTTACCCGGCGAGCAGATAAACCACCTGAATTCACGATTTTCAATACTCTGCGCTCAGTCATGTCTATCCCACTGTTCAATCTTTCAGGGGGCCGTATATGCTACACAAGGGGGTAGTCGTCCTTATCGCCGATGCGGCCGACTACGTCATGAAAGGCCCCTCACCACACTTGCATACAGACAAACACGGATGATCTTGTACAAGCCGAGCCTCGATTCAACCCCATCTCGAGCGTTACAGACGGAAGCGACTTGTCTTCCTTCCCCCACAGTTGTTGTATCATCGATTATCCGGCTTTGTCCGCCCTAGCCAAGGTTCTGCGTTCCGCTTTCGCGTGGACTGGACTCCTCATCCATCAACCTTTGCATTCAAGAGCAAACATTCAACGCACCTTGAGTAGTTACCTGGAACGGTCACAAGCCAACATTATGGCTGCACGCGTACCTGAAGAAATGATGGCCATCCAGGCAAGTGACGAGTTCAGTTCCCGTTCCAGGACGTGCCAGGCACTAACACGAAACACAAGGTCATTGAATATAACAAACCCTATCAGGTCAACAAAATCAAGACCCCAGACCCTTCTAGCCTCGGCCCGTACGACCTCCTCGTCAAGGTTGCCGTTGCGTCGTACTGCCATACGGACAGCATGATACAATCCGGGATCTTCGGTACCGCCCTCCCCGTGACGGCTTCTCATGAGGGCGCCGGCACCGTGGTGGCTGCCGGCTCGTCAGCGGAGCTAAAGCCCGGCGACCGGGTCATGTGCGGCCTACCTTTCCATCCATGCGGAAAATGTCCTGACTGCACTGGCCCTAATGAGAGCTGGAGGCAGTACTGTGAGAACGTCGAAGGCCATTGTGGTGTCCACCGAGATGGCTTCTTCGCAGAGTATGCCCTCTGTGATGCACGCACCAGCACCAAACTCCCCAATGAAATCTCTCTCCTGAGTGCTGCTCCACTAGCCTGTGCCGGTAGGACGGTGTGGAGGGGCGTTGAGCAGGCAGGCCTCAAGGAGGGACAGTGGCTCGCAATTGTTGGGAGTGGGGGAGGCTTGGGACATCTGGGGGTGCAATTCGCCAAGAAGAAAGGACTGAAAGTCATAGGAATTGACGCGAGGGATGATGGGCTGCAGGTCTCCGAGGCCCTGGGCGCCGACGTCGTCATCGATGCAAGAAAAGGACAGGAGGCAGTGGTGGAGCAGGTCCATGAGGCGACACGAGATGCGAATCCAGGGGATCCAGGCGTCGACGCAACTGTCACTCTCTCTGATGCGCCGACAGCCGCAGCGCTGGGCTGCGCAATTACTAAGAAGCACGCAACTATGGTACAAATCGCTCAGCCGAAGGACGTCGTAATCCCGTTCAGCGAGTTCGTCTTCCGGGATATCAAGGTCAAAGGAAGCGTCGTCAGCTCGCCTGAGGAGAGCATTGCCATGGTCAGTGCTTCTGAGAGCTCTCTTTTGTCTTTTGCGTATCTTAAAGGAAACACCTATCTGACAAAGTGCTAGGTTCGCTTCATTGCAGACACAGGCATCAAGGTCAAAACTAACATCGTCTACGGGCTGGACCAAATCGAGAAGTTACTCGATATGATCCGTGGTGGAAAGATACAGGGAAAAGCGGTCATTGTCATTGATAAGGAGCAAATTTCAAAAGAAAAGGAGCTCGGGGCCAAGTACTAGGAAAATCAAGGAGGTGTTGAAAGACTTAAGTTGCTAAGCCCCAAATTCATTCGTTCTAACGCTCTTACCGCTTCGATCAGGGCTTCTCACTCAGTACATGTCTTTTCTCCACACATGAAACCATCGGGGAAATACCTTGATTTATACTACATCAAGTCTGTCCAAATGATTTGATGCATAATACCCTCGCTCAGTAGGCTCATGTTGCCGAGTAAGCCGAGTCCCGTGCTATTCTGCTCACGCGGGCAGTTTGTCCGTTCCTGCATGCCACACCAACGCCACGAAATGTCCTCTTACCAGTTGTCAGGATATCAATATGTGGAACCTTGATCCACAGCTAGTAACTATTGGGTACACAAATCCAAAGCTTGTCCACATTTGGTCTTGTCCAAGCTTTGGTCGCTGACTGCATCGGCATGGGCCAGAACTGGGCATGATCTGACAACCAATTTGTGTCGCTTGACACAGCAGTCATATTGGTGATCTAGGTAGGGACATAAATTGTCAGTCCACCGCTAATGTCCCCTACGATGACATTCTCTCCTAACTTCCCAGAGTTGCGGTAAATATGCCAGAGCAAAATGTCTTACCCCTGCGTTATTTCGATGATACACCTCTCTGGAAGTCATTCATACTATACTACATGTTCGTGTTCGACAGCGTTCTAGATCCAGAGAAACTAAAAGGCAGTCTTGAATTGCTAGCCAGACTTGAAGGTTGGAAGAAATTTGGAGCACGCATTCGAAAAAATGTACAGTATTGTGCCATCGAAATTCCAGACACAACGCTGACGGGCATCAGGCAGCTGGCAACCTCGAATATCACTTTCCCGAGGTTACGGGCACGGATGAGAACTACCAGGTGATATCTTACAGTCATGTCACCTACAATACTAAGGCAGCTCAACATTCCACTGCCTGCTGCATTCCGGAGCCGACAACTGAAAGACCGTCCGTTGTTGTTGACCCGGACAAGCTCGAAGATCTCTTCCGCCCGAATAGTGCTCCGACGAAGCTGGATGATTACCTGAACAGCGAAATGCCTCAACTGGGCTTACACGTTGTCACCTTTCTCGACAAGACGCTCATCACCGTGTACTTCCCGCACACGCTAATGGACGGGATGAGCATGGCTCCATTTCTCGACGCCTGGATCCTGGCTCTCCAAGGCCGTATCTCAGAAATCATATGCCCAATGGCACCTGAAGGGAAACTGCACGAACATCTCGACGACCCTCTCAGTGAATTTGGCGTGAATCCAACGGCCGAGCATGTACTTGCGAATCACCACTTGTCAATCGCGGGACTTGCGGGTTGGATGCTGCGAAATGTTAATAGCTTTTTCACCAGCCTTGAGAACAGAATGGTCTGTGTGCCTGCATCAACGATGGCCAGACTTCATGAAGAGGCTAATATTGACTCTGCTGTCGATCGATCAGGGGACGAACCACCCCCTTTCCTTTCCGACGGCGACATCCTCTGCGCATGGTGGACAAAGCTGTTGCTTGCCACCCAATGCGGCCCACAAAATCCGAACAAGACAATTGTGCTCAACAGTGCCTATTCGCTTCGCAAACTCGTCTTAGACTCGAATGTGGGCTCAGATGCCGTCGAAAAGTCGAGACCAGTGCCAGATTCTAACAACATATACGTGTCGAACCTCGCCGCATTTTTCAGCGTGATCCTCACAGCTGGTGACATCGTCCAACAGCCCTTGTATCGCATTGCACTTGCCAGTAAGGAGCTTCCACATACACATTCGAGTTCTTCAAAGATGAATAACTGCAGTCTTTAATCTGTAGTGGAGAGGCCCCTATGACGCGTTCCTGAAATTGGCTAGAAACATGTGGATTTCTCTACATCCCCACAACCAAGAAACGTCTACTTGGGGACATCACAGCTAACATTAGACGATCTAGTCCGGACAGCTCTCGATGCACAACGCACTCGGCCACAAGCAGACGCCTTCTTCTATATGTGGCGAAACTCGTGGGGAAAGATGCCTCCAATGTTTGGGAGCTGGGATATGGATTTGATCACATACTCGAATTGGACGCGGGCCAAATTGTTCGACTTTGACTTTTCGGCTGCTGCTGTCGGAGCCAAGGAGATAGGGCGACCTGTGAAACCTACATACGTGCAGAACAACCAGTATGGACTGAAACTTCCAAATGCGTTTCCCATAATGGGAAAGGACAGAAGTGGGAATTATTGGCTCTCGGGTTATTTGAAGAAAGGGCAATGGGGAAGGATCGAAGCTCAGATCGGGACCCATGGAAGCCCTGGCTGAGGTAAGGATACAAAGCAGAAGAGCGGCAAGGAGGGAAACAGGCGTGGTGTATTGGGCGATTACTGGTACCTTGACACTTGATCCCGTGCTCTGGAGGTGTCACAGCCAGAAATTTGTAGCTGTGTTAATGCACACTCTACATTGTGGCCAGTCAAAGTTGTAAAACACTTGAGAAGTGGCAGATCAAGAGTAGCAGTCCTAAAAGATGTTTGAATTGGAACTTGTCTGACTTGTTTCTCATAATGACAGTACTGGGGTATCTCCACCCAAAAACGATAAGCAAACTTGGTGACGTGCTGCCCACGCAATGGGCACCTTTTGCCACCCGCACCATGGTATTAAAACTAAGGCGATCGACTCCGATTATTGTAATTACTCGCCGTTGTCTTCAACGGCTCTTCCGCATGACCTCGCCCTGCCGTATCCCCGCAAAGAGGACTTCCAGCTCATCCCCTCCACCCCATCCTAGACTAGGTCACGAAACCACAGTAACTTTGTGATTTCCACTTCTTAAACATTGGCAGTCGTGCCGTTGTTACCCGTCGTGGCAGGACCCTCAGGGTGCACAAGACCCTTCTCGTTCCTGTGGTGACCAGGTTCGTGCATAGCGAGCCCAAGCTGAGCGGGGTCGATCTTGTTGTGGCCGAAGATAAGCAAGAAGCCAAAGACAGGCTTCGCGAAAATATCCAGGATACCGTAGAAAATAGCCTCAGAGTCGGGGTGGATGACATTTCCGCCCTCGGACAAGCCCCAGGCGATCGGGTACAGGAACCACAGGAAGAGGGTCAGCACGCCACATTGCATGAATGTGCTCTTGACGGAGCCACCGAGGGCATTGGCGTGACGACGACCGTCGATGGCAAGTTCGTAGGCGACGAAGAATAGAGCGGCAGTGCCGAAGGCGAAATATCCCCACTTGTAGGTCGTCTGGGTCAGGGCGCCGACCAGTCCGCAGACGATCATGATCTCGTCCGCAAGAATTGTAATCAGGATGGTGGGCCAAGGAAGTCCTGCCGTCAGGAGGAGGTCCGTGAGAAGTAGCGGTGTCGTTACGAACCAGTCGATGTACCGGACATAGAACATCTCTCGGGTCCCGGCGGCAGCGACAGCGGCGCGGCCTGGCCTCATAAACTCGGCCACGATAGGGGCTTGACCAAGGTCAGAGGCCATGGACCAGTAGGCGATACAGGCCACAGCGGTGATTCCGGCAGTGATGTAGTGGAATATACGGTGAGTTTGAGGCTTGGTGAAGGCAAGACCCATGAAGGCGAGGGTGGAAGCACCCATGACCGCACACACGGTGAAGTACCAGTCCGACCCTCGCACAGATATGGCGAGGTCGCCGTGTGTTGCCACGGCGCTGTTCACGTTGAGGGCCTGATTTCCAGCCATGATGAAGGACGTGAGTGTAGGTAGATACTGTCTCAGGCGAGCTGGTGGTGCTGAGCAAGCACAAACTGATGGGGTAATGTAGTGGCCGAGGAATATCACAGATATCCTTCTAAGGTTTGGGGTATCAAAGCAAAACTGAGCTGGTGGCCAGAAGTGTCCCAATGAAAAGGACGGGGGCAAGGAAGGGTATTTGAATCTCGGGGAGGATGAGCGGTGACCCAAGGGTAGGTCGAGGAGCGTCATGAGATCATCCATGGACCTCCAAGAGGTCTATCCCTATGACCTATCGAGTACATCAGACTTGACGGGTCGGTTACCGCTGCTCCTAAGCAGCTTGCGGGCGTCAGGCGGGTCGCTCGGATGCTCCATGACGTCTTGGCAGGTATATTGAACTGGAAAGCAGGTGAACAAGTGACCGGGACTTGGGCCGCACTAGCCCAGCCAACAGAGGTGTATTACCACTACTTCATCAAATGTCGATGTGGCACTGAGGCCGAAATCGCGAGAGCTAATTGTCCAATCATCCGGGCCAGGCTCTGAGTTGGTGTCCTGAGTCGTGGGTCGACGTGTACTGCGTACCTAGTCTAGGTGGTATTGTGTGTCCAAAAGTGCATATGCTCGCCTCCTGAAATGGTGGTCGTGAAACAACAACAGACAGATCAGCAGGGAGCTCCAGGGTGTAAGAGCTCGGTGTCTTCGCTCGTGATTCGTCTGCTGTATGCCATGCATGTGGTTCGGAGTCTATTATATGAGAAAATGTAGCGCTGGTATTACGCCCAAACCGCCAAGGTTGGGATGGGACGGTGAACAGATCACAGGAAGCTTTCTTCGAGACTTCACCGGATGTTCCCAAACGACAATGGTCCGGGGTGGGGGAAAGCCTGATACTGTGATCGTTGCCGCCACAGTAACCAAGGAGTAGATACGACCGTCTCACTCACGCCAGGGCTGATGTCCCTCCCCGCCTCCTTGCAAGAGCTCCGCAACAAAAGGTAATTCATCTCGCAGGTTTTTCTCTCTCTTGTGGCCTTATTCAAATTGCAGGACTCATCAGATTCACAAGGGTAACAGTTGCCCATCGCGTCAGTGGAACGTCAAAAATGCTGTCCATGATGATATCATGACTTCCTGGTCGTCAAATAGCGTGGCACTCGGGAATATGTGGCTGCACCCACGAGCCACCCGGCGTGCCTGTCCCGCCCTTTCGGTCCTAGCCCTCTGTGGGTCCGGACCGCGGAAATCTCGCGATCGCAAGCATGTCCTGTCGGTCTTGGACGCCTGCCGAGATCTCAACTTCTTCAGGCGACGGTACCGGGTAACGCGCGTGAAACTTGTGTGGGCCTGCGACAAGACGAGACGTGATTAGTTGAGAGATTGCTGTAATGTGAAGGATACCACGGCGTTTGCGGAGCATGTCACATCAATTTTGGCCTGGACCAGATCCTCCGAAGCAAGCAAGATCTGCACAGTAGTCACCTGCTGCAGTATCCGCCGTGGACATCTCGCTGTGGGGACGGGCCCCGGCCAAGAGAATCCGTTGGAGATACAGAAGCTTATTCCGACCACAGCCAGCGACAAAGCCTGCAAAGTCAACCACACGTCGATCTGTGGAGTGATCGGTCGCCAGCAAGGACCATCGAATGCCCGCATGCCCAGACTGCTCTGGCTCGAGCTTGGATCCTGGTCACAGGAGGTGACTCCGGGACTTGTCGAGCCTTGAACCCTGGACGACGAGACGACTGCTGCTACCCCCCGAGACCGACACCGCGCATGTCTCCGCAGTGGGTAGGGACGTCTTGTGCGTCATCCAATCTGCGGCTCACCTGATCTTAGTTCCATCACTGACAAACAGACAGACTCCAGCCCAACTCTTGACCGAAGGCAGTGATTACCCCTTGTTTCAATGTCTTGGGGCAGTCTGATCGCACTGAAGTCTCTGCGACATTGCCCCTCTCTTGTCTTGGGTCTTGGGCCTTGGGTTGGGTCTTGGGCCCTCATCACTACGTAGCGTACGTTTTGGTCTTGCGGAGATCATCGCAGCACTAGCAGTTGCTATTGTCTAGACATAATTCTCATGTGCGGATATCGGGATGGAATGTCGATGTGCTTGCCGGCATCGAATTATAGTTATCGACAATATTATATCGCATTCCTGTGATATTGCGTGGTTGCAGAAGCGTGACGCCAAGACCGACAGACGTTGACATGGTTCCGAGTGGACGGCCACCAGCATGGACGTATAATACGATGTGATAAGAAGCTAGGCCGCCCAGGCTGCCGAGGCGCGCTTGGGTCCAAATGGCCTAAGAGGTATGTGGACTAGCCAACGAGCAACGGCGGCATGAGGTCATTGGTTATCCAATATTATGTCAAGTTGCATCGTGGAGAACGGCCGCGAATGCCGTGAGTGTCATCGGTTGGGTGAATTGAGTTTCCACCTCGAGATCAGCGTGCCCAAGGAATTGACCACAACACTGTCTCAAATTATCGTGAACGAACCACACAGCGTCAGGCACGTCTCATGCCGTGAGTGTCCTCGTTATCCGCAGCGGTCGCCCGCAACAAGAGTGAGGTCGCACACGACCTCTGGCAGCGCCACACGCAGCAGGCCTGCGTTGTGAAACCCTCGACAAGAAGCATTTCCATGAGTGACAATAGGGAACATGGAATCAGAAACAGGGCATCTCATACCTCTTTCGCAAAACAACCGGCGACACCCGTGAGTAGATCCAATACCCTCCACACCGGGACAGTCACACGACGTTACACAAGCCCTATAACCGTTGGGTCTTGCTCAGCCCTGACCTTTCTGCTGCAGCTATTTATCAGGGAACTTCGCACCGATCAAGAAGACAACTTCACTGACGCCATGTGCGTACTCGGGCTCTCTGCCCCTTGACTTGGGTGGCGGGGAGTACGTTCGAAATGGCGGCAACCCCGTTACAAACGACGATCTCGGCAGGGACGCTCACTGGTTCGATGGCGACGGGATGCTGAGTGGCGTGCTCTTTCGACGGACTGGGGAGAAGGGCGCCACGATACAGCCAGAATTTGTCAACCAGTTCCTGCTGACGGACGTGTATGCCTACGCCAGGCGAAGAGCCGGGCCCGCTGGCGAGCTTGACCGAAGTTTGAGCCGACCTGTTCTTCCCAGCATCTCAACGCTGGTGAATCCGGCCTTGGGGGTCTTTACAATCATATGGGCCATTCTCAGAACCATCATTCTGGTTCTCATGTCGCATCTCTCGAGATTCAGGTACCCAATCAAAAAGATCAGCGTCGCCAACACATCGGTCATGTACCACGACGGACGCGCACTGGCCCTTTGCGAGAGCGGCCCGCCACTGAGATTCGCTCTTCCAGGACTGGAGACGATCGGTTGGTTCAACGGTCGCAGCGCCGAGAATGAGCCCAGGCACCGAGAAGCCTCCACCACGGGTGGTTTTGGCGGCGACGGCGCCCTCTCGTTCATGAAGGAATGGACAACAGCCCACCCACGAGTGGACCCCGTGACGAAGGAGCTCATTGCGTTCCACGCCGTATTCATCAAACCATTCTGCTACTACTCCATTGTTCCACCGTCAAACCCCAAGGTGTCGACATTGCAGCCACAGTTAAGCGCCGCCCGGCTCTCGATGCCTGTTCCTGGGGTCAAGGCTCCCAAGATGATGCACGACTTCGGCGCCTCTCGAAACCACACGGTCATCCTCGACCTCCCCCTGACCCTCGACCCGATGAATCTCGCCCGAGGCGTCCCCGTGTTATCATACGACTCTCGGGGCAAAGCACGCTACGGAGTGTTCCCGCGCTATCGACCTGATCTCGTGCAGTGGTTCGAGACGAATCCGTGTGTCATCTTCCACACGGCCAACTGCTGGGACACGGTCACGCACACTGGCGAAATGAATGGCGCCAATTTACAACAGACATCTGTCAACTTGCTCGCATGCAGGCTGACATCCGCATCGCTGGTATTCAGCGCGGGGAACCTGCCCACGCCGGCTGTCAAACCAGTCCCGCCAGAATATGCGGAGGAGGAGCAGTGCCGTCTTTATTATTACAACTTCCCCTTATCCGCGAACGACGGCACGGACGAACCTGGCCACCGAATCCGGCACCAGTGGGCATTGTCAGCCATCTCGTTCGAGTTTCCCACGCTGTCTCCAAACCACTCGATGAGCGAGGCGCGTTATATTTATGGGTGCTCAACAGGCTATGCGTCGTACACCGTAGCCTTGGGGAAGGCTGCCAAGATTGACTACCTCGCAAAGGTCGACGTAAAGACACTCATAGAGCGTGGCGTCCAACATCCGCCACAGCCTATACGGGGCTGCGTGGACACTCGCACCGTGGCCGAAATCAGAGAAAGTCGCGACCCCAACGACCCCATCAAGTTGTTCAAGATGCCGGATGGATGGTTCGCTCAGGAGCCACGCTTCGTTCCGAGGAGAGAAAGCGAGCGGCAAAGCGAGGACGACGGCTGGTTGTTGACGTATGTCTTCGACGAGAGCCAGCTGGGACCGGACGGCGAATGTGACGAGGACGCAACCAGTGAGCTATGGATAATCGACGCCAAGACCATGCAAGACGTTGTAGCACGAGTGAAGCTGCCGCAACGGGTGCCGTACGGGCTACATGGATCCTGGTTTTCCGAGGAGGAGATCAACGAGCAAAGGCCTTTTACTGCATTGAGAACGGTGGCAGACCAGGAAGGAGGTGCATTCTCTAGGAGTTTTCAGGGCATGGTTGAGCGCTGGATTCGATAGTTAACGAGTCACTCTAGCTGCATCGATACTAATACTAATTGAGTCTTTCACAAGCTGTTGCTTCAAATACTGTCCTTCCAATCTTTTGACCTGAGACGCGCTTTCTTTCCGTGAATTACCTATGTTCCTGATGTATCTTGAAAATAAGGCTGCGAAGATATGTCCTGGTAGATGCAGTCAGAAGAACATGCCTGGTGGTGCTGACGACAGCTACTAAATCGAATACCACGATGCTTATACGCAACTTGCAATGTTCATGATTACTGATACTCTTCCACTTGTCAATTGTTCGCATTGCATCTTTTCCCCACCCTGATTTATTTTTCCGAGTTCTGCGAATTGTGCCATGTTGCTGTTCACGATTTTCCAAAACGTTTGGAATCTGCACAAGGCTTCGGGATCCATCATAACTCTATATCACCTAGACAGCACAAATGCATTATAGAAATTGCCTCGAGGGCCATTCGAAAGATAAGATAATATCTCATTCGTCCATACAAACCCCTGTCTAGGCACGGGCTCTTTTCGGTCCCTTTCCATGCATATCCGTTATTATCTTACGACCTGTTGGTCTGTACTTACATTATGTGCCACTAGCTTCCCTTATCAATTTGGCGAATAAGAGATATTCGTGGTACACACTAGCACCGCGAGTGGACTTCATGACCAGGCTATCTGGATGTTGTTTGAACATCATGACTTGGGGATCCATGACGTTACCCGCCGAAACACCCGTCCTCGACCCACCACACCCTGAAAAGATGGGTTCATGGACCACCTACGCGTACATGACCTTGCTGAATGAGGCAATCTTTTTCACGCATATGGCTGACAAATATTCACGGTGTGACGTGAAAGGCCCACCGGCGCCAATATCATCCGATGAGATATAAAGAAGTCGAACACGTATCGCGAACATTCGAAATGCCTCATAACCCATCCAGCAACTCGGTCAACGTCCCACGTCAACGTGAAAGACACTCAAGCACGCCACCCTAGATCCTTCCACAAGACTCCGAAAAAATGGCTGGTCAGACCAACGGTGCGCAGAAGGGGGTCATCCTCGTCACCGGCGCAACCTCCTTCGTCGGAACACACGTCATCAAGATCTTCCTCCAGAACGGATACCAAGTCCGAGGCCAGGCTCGCAGCGAAGGCTCGGCCAAGAAGATCTACAAGGCCTTCCCGGACGCCGGCGACGCACTCACCACCGTCATCGTCCCAGACATCACCGCTGCCAACGCATTCGACGAGGCTGTCAAGGGCGTGGCCGGCGTGATACACACCGCCTCGCCCTTTGTCTTTGAAGTCAAGGACAACGAGAAGGACCTCCTGGACCCTGCCGTCAAGGGCACCACCCGCGTGCTCGAGGCCGTTGCCGCCCACGCGCCCCAGGTCAAGCGCGTGGTCGTCACCTCGTCTTTCGCCTCCATCGTCGACCCCATGCAGGGTCACCGACCAGGCTACACCTACACGGAGAAGGACTGGAACCCCGTCACCTACGAGGAAGCCAAGGCCGGCCCCGGCCCGATCGCGTACTGCGGGTCAAAGAAGTTCGCCGAGAAGGCGGCGTGGGACTTTGTCGAGGAGAAGAAGCCCAACTTCACCGTGTCGACCATCTGCCCGCCCATGATCTACGGCCCGGTCGAGCACGACACGGACATCAAGAGCCTCAACACCAGCATCGCCGACATCTACCGCTTCATGGACGGCAGCCACAAGGAGCCCGGCGCCACCTCGTTCCCGGCCTTCGCCGACGTGCGCGACGTGGGCGAGGCCCACTTCCGCGCCTACGAGCGCGCCGAGCCGGGCCGCTTCTTCACCACGAGCGGCAACTTTGAGAACATCGACGTGTGCAGGGTGCTGCGGGAGGCGCTGCCCGACCGCAAGGACAAGATCCCCGACCCGGAGCTCACGGCGCGCGCCGAGTTCTACAGGCTGGACAACTCGAAGACGGCCCAGGAGCTGGGCATAAGCTTCACTCCCCTGGACAAGTGCATCCGGGACACCGCGCTGAGCCTGGTTGGGCTGGAGCAGGGAAAGACGTGGAGGGAGGTTTCCAAGGCGTAATTGGACCAGATTGAGTAAAAGCCTATACAGAGATTAAGCTGAAACAATTGATCTACATGGCCAAGTTCAGACGAATTGCTGGTCTTGTGTAATGCGTCTACAAAGCTTGTTCGTGGTGAGACTTTGCAAAAAATACTCACATGAACAACTCCCGTTTCTCCGATTCCTGCCTAAGAGACATGGTCGGTTGGGCTCAATGCGACAGTAACGTTACTGGACACGCGTAATCTAGGCCAGAGTCGAAACTTAAAGTCATTTAGCGCCACGCATATGTCTGAACCTAAATTGTTATTCTCGCCACGTTAAAGTAACTTTTTGAGGGCTCTTTTCCAACGCAGTGGGATCGAGACCAAGACATATGCCTCCCTAAAGTGAGACAAGGGGACAGAAACACCAATCATCTCATCCCCGCCGACGGAGGAGACCCTCCGGCAAATACAGAGGAGTTGTTAGTACAACGGGCTTTGCGGACATCGGGGATTTCTTCACATCACCAGGAGAGTGCCATTCTGCTGTGAAGTAATGTATTATCGTTATAGGTATCAGGGCTTTTCCGATTGTAAGCCCAGGAAATCAAGGACAATCTGGCGCCTTGCGGAGAACAATAATAAACCCAACCCGAGCCCATTCTTTTCTTGTATCGGCATTACGGTCCATTAAGGCACATGTGTATATATGCCGTCTCTCAAAAAGCACAATTTTGGATGTGTTCGTCTTCGTCGTCCGTGACACTCCTAACACTCAGCCTCCTCCGGTTAGCCATGACCTCGAATGCCAGCGCGGTCAGCTCGGCATGGATCGCGGCGTCGTTTGCGGCCTTCGTGGTCTCTAGCGCCTGACTGGCCTGGTTGAGCCTGTCGGCAAAGGGTGCCCGGAGGTTGTCCCAAACACCGGGCTCTTCCACTGCAAATGCTTGTCAGTGAGGGTTCACGTAGATCGGTCCAATATGATATGTGGAAGAAACTTTAGGTTGTAGAGGCAGGTTGGAACACTCACGTCTGATATCAGGATGTCGTTCCGTGGCCCACTTGGTGAGCCCGAGATGCGAGGACGCATGGAACATGAAGCCCAAGAAGTCCCTCCCGGCGAGCTCGGCCTTGAGTTCCCGCTCAGACTCGCGCCTCCAGCAGTCGTACGTCTCCCCGTGCGGCATGTACCCCTGCTCGAAGCTCAGGCCGCCCGCCTCCAGCCTCCTCACGCTGCCGCCGTACTTGCCCTTGATGATGCCCACCAGCTCCGTCGCCATGGTGCGGTGGTGGTACGGTATCCGGAGCGTGTCCCTGGCGACAGCGTACTTTTCGCCAAAGACGCAAAAGTCGACGAGGCTCACGCCCGGCCACTTTGATGGCGCCGTGAGGACGGTGTAGGCCGTGGGGTCGAGCTGGTCCGTGTTTGCGGTGAGGTGGTTGAAGTGGGAGAGGTCATACTTGTAAGGGCTGTACCGGCCATGCCAGGCGACAACATCAAAGGGGGTGTGCGGTTGGGTGTACTGGTAGAACCTGCCGGCCAGCTTGGTGAAGATGCGCCAGTCGGACGGAGAAGCCGCGCCGGGGAATGCTTGGCTGTCGGTGGGTGTCAATGGCAGCGGGTCAAAGTCGACATCGAAGCTCGCCACGGGGTACTGGAAGTCGCGGACGTGAGCGAGCCCGTTCGCGCCGAGTGGTCCCATCTCAGGGAGCCGGAAGTGCGCCCCGAAAGCCTCAAGGATGTAGCCAGACGCGCCGGCCGATTCCGGGTAACTCGCAGTGTTGACGGAGAAACGGAACCCGGGTGGGACGACGGCTATGGAGCCGGGCGGCACGCGGAGGTGGCCGAGCTCAGTCTGGATGTCGAGGATGCCGCGGGTGGGGACAATCAGGAACTCTCCATCGTTACTGACGAGTGCCTGCCGGTTCATGTCCGCATCAAAGGCATAGGTGTGGACGGCGAGGCCTTCCTTGAGCGTGGGGTCGCCATGGCCACAGAGGGTGTGAAGGCTCTCGACGAAGTTCACAGACCTGTTTGGGGCGTTGGTGGCGCCATCGGCCGGGACGGGCCCGCGCAGAGGACCCCATGTGTGGGTGAGTGGTGTGAAGTCGACGTTTGGGTTCAGGGGCAGGAAGCACGACTCGACCTTTGCAGGAACTGGTAAGCGGCCAAAGCACGACGTCTCGGAACCCGGGTGCAAAAGAAGCAAATTACCTCTGCGGAGATCTTGCAAGGTCGCAGCGGGCGATGGGCCACAGAGGGCCTGACTCGGTACATCCACCTAGTTGGGTTCAAGATATGCACGTCAGCGCCGTGTAGATGAATTAAGTAGGGCTGAGGCACAAAGCCTGCACTCGGGGGATTTGGCAAGGGAAATTATTTTTTGACAGTTGAGGACTTACGCATTCAGTACGGACTCGCGTGACGACACGAACGAGGTGCCATTGAGGTGCTCGGCGTAGAGGCCGTACGGGTGCTTCTGCGGCAGGTTGGTGCCGTTCCTGGGCAGGGCGCCGGCGAATGCCTCTGACGCATGATGGTTGCCGAAGCCGTGCTGGTATCGATAGGGATCGTGGGGGGTCGGTTGTGATATGTGGCCCAGCACGGCCGTGTGGTGGAGGCTATCGTCGATGAACAGACTTCCCATGCTTGAAGAGAAGGCAGAAATAGCGTGGAGGCGGGGTGGGACGGGCTCGGGTGTCAGGTTGGCCGGTGTTGTGCTGCTGTTGGTGGTGCGGCTGGTGTCTATCCGGGAAATGCGCATGTGTATATTTATAAGAGGAACACCATGTGGGCGGAGGCAACAACGGATAGAGGGTGGGCACCAAGGGGGGTATTTGTGAAGTCAATGGTCGGGCATCGTGAGGAGGAGGTGGATGAGGAGGAGGCACGAACGGCAACGACCGGGAGCGGGCCCGGCTGTCTGAAATTAGGTTCGCAGCGCGGCCAACAACAGCTGATCCTCCAGGCGTAGTCACTCTCGGGGGGCTACTGGCGACTGCTCGAGGGATCGGTGAGTTGAGTGGGAGCATGCCATGGTATGCTATGATATGACATGGTGCACTCGCATGGTGTGCGGCAACGAGGCAGAACCCGGGACCACGAAGGGGGCGCAAGGCCGTTACAGGAACCGCAAGTACGAAAAAGTACACAAAGTACCTTCGTACATGGACCACATACCGCTCGATCCGGGACCAACTCATGGCGTCAACATCACTTTTGGCATTTCGCCCCGAAAAGAGTCCGTCCCGTCCGATGCCTGCATGGGTTGCGTCGTCGACGGGATGGGATGGGATGGGATGGGATGGGGATTCACTCAGCCCTCCTCCCGAGGGGAAAAAGAGAGAGCCGGCGCTTGACGGCCAGCCTCTGAGGATGCCCATGTACGCGTAGTAGTGTACTATGTATGCGCATGCAGGTGCGGGCCCATGCAAGTGAGTTGAGTGTGAGGCGACCGTCGACTTCACAGGTCCGGGACCAGGGACGTGAAGCGAGCCCAGCCCATCGCATCGCACCGCATCGAATCGAGCCGTGTCATATCACACATCCCACAAAGACCGGTCGCCATCCGCCTCTGTCTGCCGTCGTCATCAACCGCCGCTCATGGGTGCCCGACGCTCCTGGCAGACTGGCCGCCTCCGAAGAGGGTGGCACTCCTCACATCATTGATACGTCTCGTCTCTGGGATGGGTGAGTACAGTTGGGCGGAGAGAGAGAGGTCTGTGCAACGCTTGGGTGATGCATTTCATACCAGACGGCTGGGCCTCAAGGAGAGTAATCCCTGGCTGCCCTGTGCCCTCTGATGTCTGCCGTGTGGCTGTCAGGCCTGCCCAGCAGGGGGGCTGCGGTCTTGAAACCAAACACTGTCATAATTATAGTGTACATAGACGCCGAGCTGGGCGAGAGGCGGAGCGTCAAGGCCGGGACAGGGGAGGGAGAGCAAGGCCCCGAAAGGAGGGGAAGGGGGGCGCCTTGGGATGGCACGGATGGGTGAAGATGGAGGACGAAGGAAGACATCTGTAGGCGTGCACAAAACGAAACGAACATGGAAGCCCGTTGGTGGGGTTGTGGCCGTCACACCAGCTCGGGTCCTGCACCAGCGCCGGCTCTGGCTGTTCTACCCTAAACGTGCCTAGGTTAAGCCAGGACGCAGCCCGGCAGGCAGGGCAGGCTGAACTGTGCATATGTGATGCTGACGACGGTGGTAGCGGTGATAGTAAGTGCTGTTAGTGGACGGACAAGGTCGGTCTCGCGATGGCTCGGTTGCAGCTCCTTGCAACGGGTGCATGTCTTTTTGGGCCGGTCTGGTCTTGTCTGTCTGGCCTTGTTCGTCCGCGGTCAGTGGGTGTGGGGGTGCACGCCCACATAGGAAAGTTATCCCGGGCCAGCGGAAAGCGACACTCATCATCACTCGACAAGAGACAAGAATGCAATGCTCTTCACGAGACCTCGGCCTGATGCGCTCCAGTCCGAAGTCGCCGTCCAGAGTTCAGACTGTGCAGCATCGCAGCATCGCAGCACGGCCGGCGGAGACAGGAAAAGGGATCGTGATGGCGGTGTGCAAAGACCACCGCTTATCCTGTTGAACAAACCTTGATTCCGCCATGAACAGGCTCGGATTTCCCTCTTCCAGCCGCCGATGCGCCCTTCCCACGCAGCCAGGCCGTGACAAGCAGCGGGGACCTTGCCCGGCCCTGCAGTTTTTGAAGGCAGCCAGCCAGGACTCGCAGGGCTCTGTTTTTGCGCGGCAGGGCGCTGCAGGGGCCTTCGAGGGGGGCGCCGTTGGAGCTCTCGCGATCTGTGCAAGTGACGGACGGCGCGGAAGTCCTCCGGCGGCCGACGGGCCACACGAACCCCTGCCTTTCCACAGACGCACGCACGCGCACACAGCCCAGCTTAACCAGGATGACAGCCGATCGGGAATGCAACCACAACAGCCCAGAATCGTACCCGGCAGGCTATCTCCCACGCTTATGGGGGTCCGGGGCTGGCTATTGTAACCGGTGTATTGTGTTGGTTGTATTAGTAGAAGACAGGAAGGGTGTGGGAAAGCTTCCACTGAGATCCAAATCCCGTCAAGGAAGCGCGCGCCATTCATCATCACCTACACCTACTGTATGCGCACAAATCACATGTACTGTCTCCTGTGACGCAGGGTCAAACAGGGTCAGACAGGAATAGTAGAGCATTCTGTAGACCAACAGCATGGCATGTGTCTGTCACTGCCGTGGATGATGCCAGCTCGGCTGCTCCTGGATACAAATAGTCGACACACTCGGTCCATTAGTCCAGTAGCCAGACTGAGCTCGCTAGCTGTGTGCATGTGTATCGACTCCCGTGCTGTCGAATCCGCCCGGTCCATTAGCAGGATTGTGCCTGCCCGAGTATCCGGCAGGGCTGGGAAGAACCGTACTCGTTATTTATGGTTGCATGTGTATGGGTCGACAATGTACCGTAGCAGCACAGGTGGCCCCATCGAGATCCACAATAACAGAAACCTTATTCGGTGTGTCTTTCCAACATATCCGCGAACAATAAACAGCTGGGAAGGCAGGCAGGCAGTGAACTAGCACAGTACGCAATAACGCAACTCTGCAAGACGAGCCAGTACCGTCACAATCTCTTGTCGCCGGGCCAGTCAGGTCGCCGGCTCCCCGCCGCCAGTTCGCCAAAAGAACGCATTGCAACTCGATGCAACCGACCCCGTTACGTACGGCTCTTAATTTAGTTCCTTTGGAGGTCGGACAGGGGCCTGGGCTCGGGATTTGGTAGGGCCTCTGCCGAGCCTCAACAGCCAGCTATGCCTGGTCCTTGCTCTGGCATATGGTTGCGTGCTTTGCCAGACACCCAGATTGCCCAGACTTTGAGACAGGCAAGCGAGCAGGCGACCAGACCGGCCGGTGTACTCCGTGCAAACCAAGTGCACACCCCGTGCAGCAAAGATGCAAACCGAGCAGGCATTGAAGCTTGTCCACCAACTCTGGGGCAGCGGCTCCGTTCCTCGTCCCGTCGGAGTCGCCCACGAGGACTGAGCGGCCAGTGAAAGCCGCTCTCCGCGCTGACCTCCCTAAACACCCGAGGGATCAACGCCATGAGGGTGACCAACTGGACCGACTGGCTGGAAGGTTGCGTGCCTGCGTGCCTGCCTGCCGGATGAATATCCTTTTGGATTGATGGGATTCCTTCTTTCCTTCTCCTCCCTGCCTCCTCCTCCTGCTCTTCATACCAGTGGCGAATATCTCCATCGGTCATGTCAATGACCTCCTTCGGCCCCACCTCGTTCTCGGTTTGAGGTGCCTCCACCGGGGTCTCCACAGGTGAACTGTCTTTTTCCTTCACCCACCGCCATGTTTATTTTGAGGAGAAAGCATGTCGGCTGTTCGATAATCCAACAAGAGGTCGGTCTAGCCACGCGGGCGGGATTTGAGTTTAGGTTTTTGATCTGATAAACGAGCGCCCACGTAGGAAAGCACTTGGCATTACCGCATGTACCTGCCAAAGTCAGAAATCCATCTCATGGCCATGGGCATCCAGATCTTCGAGTCGGCGTCCGTGAACTCTTGAGGC
The DNA here is from genome assembly GCA_038088545.1 of Diaporthe humulicola. NCBI lineage: Eukaryota > Fungi > Ascomycota > Sordariomycetes > Diaporthales > Diaporthaceae > Diaporthe > Diaporthe humulicola. The sequence goes on along the minus strand of JBBWSL010000058.1, from coordinate 188,944 downwards.
CCAATCCACGGCCAAGGCGTCGGAGAAAAGACCCTGGAAGATCGGTTCTGGCCATTCCAGGTGCTCAAGTATTCAAGTCCTTGCGAAACCAATCCAGACCCCCCACCCCCTCTCTTTTTTTTGCCTCCAGCGATAGTAACTTCCGCACGCCGAAGAATAACCTTCAGCTCGTTGCCACTCCCCTGCCTGCCACGGGGGACGTGCCTCATGACCGTGCGCCCGGCCCGATGCCGAGGTTCTCCCACTCAGGCACGGAGGTCAGAGCTCTCGAGGGGTCGGGCGATAGACGTGCTTCTCCACCACCAGCAAGAGGCCGCCGCGGGGACGAGGAACATGTGTCTCACTGCCACCGGAACCATCCCACAAGGAGGTCACACCGCATCCCATGTCAACCAAAGCCGCAGCCATTATGCGGATAAATTGCTGCCTCGTTGTCGTCGCCACAGCCTTCGGGTGATCGGAGTTAGGACGCCCACACCGCACATGCAGCCCCGCGGGCCCCCGGAAGCCATGAGCACGCATGCCACCATTCGTGGGCACAGCCCTCAAGACCCAGATATCAATGCTGTATGTTGCAGCTGCATGTTTGGCCTGCGACCAGTAAATATCGTGCGCGGCTGTGCCTCAAGGTGGTGTGGGCGTCTTGTCCTGCCCTTTTTTGGTTGCATCAGTGACCTTCACTCAACCAAATATACAACTCACGTAAAGGCCTGCCATCCCGGGCGAGGTGTGGGTTGCCAATATGGCTTCATGATTGATAACGCTTCATGGCCCGGGGAGCTGTCAAAGCATCCATGTCAGCCTACTCATTTTCACCAGCGCCAGAACGATGTGACTGAACGTCAGCCAATATCAGGATGATGGTGCCGCCGAGAAGCAAACGCGAGCTCGCGAGCTGGTAGAGACTATTGTTGCCAAGGGCGGTTGAAATTATTGCATTCGATTGGCTCCCTCGCTTCCACATACTGGCTAAGTCGTAAATAAGACATGCTCGCGGACCCCCGCCACTTGCGATCATCGCGCCCCGATCTGCTGAACAGCTGCCAGCCACTTCTGCTCATCGGCCCTAAGACAAGACGGAAGAAGCAAGTCTGTTAGCCAGTGTTCCAACGTGGGATGAGTGGATCAATGAGGAAGGAGAGAGGGGGAAGGAGAGACAAAAGTGTGGGTGTATCGTAGGGTGAGGTCAACGGGCCCCTATTCCGGCTGGCAGTCAACCGGTCGCACAGCATACCCGTACACGCAACACTACGGCTGTGCAACCCAAGATAGCCCAACCGGCACCGTCACAGATCCCAAGGGTGAGCCTTGCTCGATCCCGCGCCGTCTGCCACCCTCCACGCCTCATGTAACGGGACATGTCGACGAGTATCGAGGGCAACGTGGGCTGGGAGTGGCAACGGAGCCGGACGGGACAAGAGGGGGCGTCATGACGACAAAACAAAGGCCGGGGACAACTCACTTGTCAAACCTCAACAGCTTCCCCAGCACCGGCACGAGCTGCGCCCTGAGCTTGTTGTCCTTCTGCTCCAGGAACTGCAGCATGATCGTCTTGAGGTAGACCGCATCCACGCCACCCCCACCTCCGCCAGCCGCAGCGCCATTGCCGCCGCCGCTCCGTTGACTCTCCATGCTGCCTCTGCTGCCGGCCGCCGGGCTGTTCACCCCTGTGGCGGCAAGCTTGCCCTGGACGATCTTCAGCTCCTTGGCGAGCTTGTCATGGCGGATCCTGTAGTCGTCCAGGCTGCGCCGGAGGTCGTTCCTGGCCTTCTCCGCATCGCGCACCTGCTGTTCTGACGCATCGAGCGTGGCGCGCAGGTCGTTCACCGTGCGCCGCATCTCGTTGACCTCTTCGTCTGCCTTGGCCTCCACCGCCTCGAGCTCCTCCCTCCTGCGCCGCCACTCGCGCTCCTTGTGCTCGAGCTCGTCCTTCTCCCCCGCGAGCGTCTTGCTCTCCTTCTCGAGCTCCTTGATGCGCTGTTTCAGCTCCTCGGCCTGGCGGTTACCGCGCCGCGAAGAAGATAGCATCTCGTGCTCAAAGCGGTCGCGTTCCTTCTCGGCCTCTTCGATGCGCTCATGCATTTCTCGGGACTTGGAGTTGGCGCGTTCGTCGGCCTCGGCGAGGAGGCGGCGCATGGTTTCCGCTTCTCTTGTGCGCTCGCCGAGCAGCTTGCGGCACTCGGATATCTCTTCCTCGAGGCTCTCTGCTTGGCCCTGGGACTCCTTGAGCTGGATGCTGAGCTCGTGCGTCTGGTCGCGCATGCTGCCTAGCAGGTTCTGCGCGTTGGTGTACTGGCTTGTCTTAAGCTCCGCGTCCTCCTTGGCGATGTCCGCCTCCTTGCGCAGCTTGGCACACTCGTCCTCGAGCTCCTTCAGCCGCGGCCGTAGCTTGGACATCTCCTCCTGTAGTCGCTGCAGCTCCCGCGTTGCCTTCTCCTCCTTGGCGCTGAGCTCGATCTTCTCCGTCTCGGCCCTGCGTAGGTCACGTCCTGAAATGCGCTGTGCGTTTTCCAGGCCCAGCTTGGCATTTGTCTCGGCTGTCAGCTTCTCGCGGAGTGTCTTTGTCTCCGTCTCGCGGTCGGTTGCCAGCCGCTGGGCGCGCGAAACCTCGGTCTTCAGCTCCTTCTCGCGCTTCTCCATCGCACGAAGCTCGGCGGCCTTGGCAGTTAATTCCTCCTTGGTAGACTTGAGCGTGGCGGCCTCCTGGCGGAGACTCTTGAGCTCCGGCTGGGCCTTTTGCAGGACTTCGCGGAGTTCCGTAAGATCTCGGTACCTGCTCTGTGCAAGCTGTTGCGCAGCACCCAGGTCCGACTGTAGTGTCGACGACTTGGTCTTCAGGTCCTCGAATTCCTGTCTCATTGTGTCATATTCGCCCTGTAGCTTGTCATTAGTCTGCGCAGACGAGGAGGACTGTTCCAACTCCTTCTCGAGTTCAGCAATGCGCTCCTGAAGCTGCTTCCTCTCGGCCTCCAACCCCTTGATCTTGTCCTTGGCTTGGACATGCTCGTCGCCAATGTCCAGGATGTTTTCTCGTAGTGTCTCGATCTCTTCCCTCAGATCCTCTTCTGTCTTGCGTTGCTTGGACAGCCTCTCGATCTGTTCGTCCTTCTGCGACACATCGGACTTGAGGCTCGCGATTTCGACCTGCAACTCGGAAACCGAAGGGCCATCGATCGGGGTTGCTGGGGGTTGCGGCGTGGTGTCGCCAGCGTTGCTCGTGGTCTCTACGGTAGCGGTGGCTCCGGCTGCCCCGCCCTTCTTCTTCTTCTTGTTTTTCTTCTTGTTCGATGAGGATGGCTGTGTCGTCGCGGCAGGAACTTCGAGAGACTCGGACGGTGCGGTTGTTGACGGTGTAGGTGGCGCCTGCGTGGCCTGGGCCTGGACCTGGGCATTAAGCTCCTCGATCTTTTGCTCATTCTCCAGCTTCGACTGGCGCAGGGTCTTGATCTCGGTCGTCAAGTCGACGATGCGCGTGTCAAGGGCGGCCTTGGCCTCCGTGACCTTCTTCAGCCCGCCCTCGAGCTCCGAGTGTAAGGCGCTTGTCTCGGCCAGTCTTTCCTCCTTCTCCTTGATGGCCGTTGCTGTCGCTGCCTTCTCCTGCTGAACCTGGTCTCGCAGGTCCTTCAACTGTGCCTCCAGCTTCTCGATGCGTTCTGTCAGGGTGTTGATCTCGATATTCCGTGCATCAACTTGTGACTGCAACGAGTCGGCCATGGCGGCGCTGTCGCGCGACTCGCTCAGCTCTCGGGTTGCTTTTTCGAGGCTCTCGACGAGACCGGCACCGTTGTCCTTGGCCGTTGCCAGCTCGGTCTTGAGGTCATTGACAAGGACGTTAAGCTTCTCGATTTCCTCATTCTTCGACTCCACTTCGGCCTGCAGCTCTGGGATCTCGTTGTCATACGAGAAGAAGTCCTCGTTATCTCCGTTCTTAGACTCGGTAGGCTGTACTGGCTTCTCCTTGGGAGAGAACATGCCCAGTACGGACTGCACGGGGGACTTGACGTCTGACGGGCGCGGTGAGGTCTGAGTCGCTACTTGAGCCTTCTCAGACTCTGCCGTGCTCGGCTCTGCTCCGCCCTCGGTGCTTTTAGCAGCCTCCAGAGCGGTCACCTTCTCTTTCAGCTCCACAATCTCCTTGTCGGCAGCGTCGCACTTCTTCTTGAAGTCGTCTTTCTCGGCTGAGACGCGCTTGAACTCGTCCATGACCATGTCTCCCTTGAGGTTCAGCTGGTTGAGATATTCCAGAAACGAGGCTGGGTCTTTGATGGACGTGAGGGGGGTGTTCTCGCGAAGGGCGCGTTCGAAGGGCTCGATGGAGGTGGCTCGACTGTGGGCGATCCTGTAGGAGCGGAGCAATTCTATTGCAGCAAGTCAGCTGGACATGCCATGTCTGAGGTCCGAGATACGGCCTCGCACCGAGAAATTAACAAACCTGGGTATGTGGCCTCGAGCTTCTCCAGCTTCCGAAGCTTGGTGCGCACGTCCGGAGGCAACTCGGGGGTCTCGTGCTTGGGCGGCGGCGCGGGCTTGTGTTCATCGTCTTTAGAGGGCAGCAAGGTGTCTTCAGATCTCACCGAGCCAGCCTCGTCACTTGCAGGGGCAGCGTCTTTCTCATCGCCGTTCTGCACCGCCTGGTCAGAGGAAGGAGGCTTTGGGGTGTTTGCGCGGCTGGGCTCGTCGTCGTCTATGACGAAGGCGGCCTCGAAGACGGCAGGGTCCAGGTTCGCTGCGCCATCGTCATTCTTGGAGACATCCTGGCTCTGTTTCTTGGGCCTGGGTTTCCTGGCAGTGGATGCGGCGCTGTTGCTCCTCGAGACGGACGACGACTGCCTCGGGCTGCCGGTGCTGCTCCCGGCGCCTGCTTGTTCGTTGGCGCTCTTCTGGCGGGCCTGCTCCTCGGCGATGACCCTGTCGAGCGAGCCCTTGAGGCGTTGAAACATGACGGGCGCAATGGGAGGGTCTCCCAGGAGGCTGCGGTCGGATCAGTGCGAGGCAGCGCAAGACAGCGCAAGGCGAAGCAAAGCAAAACGGTAGGTTGAGTCGGGTTGGGTCATCCAAGGTGTACGGAGTAACGGATTCAAGACGGGAGGTAGGGCATAATAGCGTGCAGCGCCGGTCTGGCCGGTGGAGGAGGGACACAAAGTATTCTTCCCTTGTTCTGTGTCTGTTACTGACTCTGTTGTCCTCCGTTCTGGCGATGTGTTTCGAAAAAGTCCAGCCTTGCTTGGGCCGTGCCTTGTGCTCTGACAGCCAAGACGGTTATCCTGTCCGTATCTAAACCGTGAGCTGGCCAGAGCAGCCAATTGCGCGTCCCTTCCCCCAGGGCGAGCTCGGCCCCGAGAGCTCGGGCACCCTCAAGGGTGCCTGGTCTGCAGTCTAGCTGTCTGGGCTGTCTGGGTGGTGCTGCAAGTACCTTTGTACCCTCCGTATTGATTGTGCATGGATTAGCACAGGGACACGGTACCCCACTTGTGCTGTTTCTGCTGCTTCTGCTGCCTTAGCGGCCCCTGACAGTGCAGTCCTGATCGACCGCAAAGGGAGCTGTGAGGTCACTCGCGCCGAGCTCCATCTCCAAAGGTTGCAGGCGAGATTGACACATTTTGGGCTGCCTCGCAAGGCTGCCACCACCCTTGGTTTGTGGACGGACAAACTGTCCTCCTATCTTACAACTCTGGCATCCTCGACGGCGACCATATATTTACCACCTCCCAACCTCACCTCGCCAGCACTGCAGCCAAGTGCAGACCATCGCCGCAGCTTCATGCCTTTTCTTCTTTAGCAGCTTCTAATCTTCTGTCCTGTCTCGGAACCTCTCGCGAGCAGAGCAGAGCAAGGACAACCCTAACCAGGCAGGAACTCTTCTGTCATCTCGCCCCAGGAAAAAGGTGGTCGGCATTCAGGGGGCCAGCGAAGATGGTCTCTCTGTGGCCATGGAAGGTGAGTTGCGTGCCTGTCGTCGCCCCGGAAGTCATCTTTGAGCCATGACATTTAGCTTTTGACATCTGACTGACCCGGCCCCGGCCTCCTGTAGAAGGACGACTCCTCGACTGCCTCGTTCGAAAAGATCCTCTCGGTCCTGTCCACCAACATCGCCACAACCCAAGCCCGTCTCGAGAGAGCTCGTTCCTCTAGCCGTCGTGTCCGCCTCCTCTGCACCCTGTACCTGTCCATCGCCTACCTCATCTATGCTATCGTCGTCCTGGTCGTCATTGGAGGGAAGAATATAGGCGCCTACGAATGGACCGGCATGGCTGGTGGCCCTGTCTTCATCTACCTCGTCCGCACTGTTACCGCTGCCGTCTACGACGTCCGTATCGACAGCCTGAGCTCAAAGCTGAAGGGTCTTCAGGGCGAGAGGGCCAAGACCATTCAGAAGCTCAAGGATGCCACCAAGTACGACTCTACCCTGGAGCTGCTCGAGAAATACGGTGGCAACGACGGAAACCCGAAGCCCAAGAGAAAGGGCACCGAAGATGGCGACGCCGACAACAAGAAGAGCCCGGCGCGCCCACGGCGACAAAACCCAGGCCCCGCGCAGCGCACAACTATGCCCCCACCCGCCACCGCAAATATTCGCCGCGACCCTATCCCCTCGTTGAATCCAGGAACGCCTCAGCCATCAGGCACCGGGCCACAGGAACCTCTTCAGCAACAGCACCAGCGCGCTGAACCCTCGGCCGAGTTTGCTCCCAACGCATACGAAGCAACGAGGCCTAAATCAGCACATTCCACCGGCGCACAGTATGAGACGAACCCTGCTGGGCTGCAACATCACTGGTATGACAGGATCATGGACACGCTGCTGGGCGAAGACGAGACGGCGGCCAAGAACCGCATCGTCTTGATTTGCACACAGTGCCGGCTTGTCAACGGTCAGGCGCCTCCCGGGACAACCAGCCTAGCCGAGGTGGGAATGTGGAGGTGCATGGGGTGCGGAGCCAAGAACGGGGAGGAGAACGAAGGCAAGCGGATTCTCAAGGAAGTCTTGGGTGGCAGGGACGAGTCTGCAGAGAGGACAGACGAAGGGCAGGAGAGTGACTTGGTTGAAGTAGGGGGTGATCATTCTGAAGAGGAGATTGTGTCTATCAAGGAGGAAGAGGAGACTACCGGTGCGAAGAAACGGAAGGCGAAAGGTAGAAAGTGATTTACTTGTTACTTAAGTAGGCAATCATGGCAGGCAGAACCAACAAACCAACAGTGCCTCCACCCGACACCCCTCACCCACTCTTATACTCACGCGTCTGCACACACAATCTCCTCACCTCACCTTTCTTCTGATCCAACGAAATTTTCCATGGAGTGGGCAAACAAAAGAGCTGTGCACCGAGTGGTTTATAATCTGTCTATTTATTTCATATCTTATTGTTGGGGCTTGGGCGGGGGGCTGGGGCAAAAGGGCTGAGATCCGTCTCAGACCCATGGAAAAAATTCAACATACCTGTATTATTTTCGCCAAGCACTGGGACATGCAACATGATCAATGACTCGAATTAGCCGGGCTCAAATTGCTGGCCGTACACAATCTCAGACTGGGTCCTTTTACAGAGGGGGTTGATAGGCTTGACACAAGGTGCTTCGCCGCAGCTCTGCCTCGGCCTGTGCAGCCTTCTCCTTCTCGCGAGCCAATGTGTTGCGTTCCTTGTGCGTGCGGTGTGCCAGAAGCGCCCACCGGACACAAGCTGTGCACATGGCACGCACCGTCCCAAGCTCCGTCTGCCTCTGTGGACAATGATGATGAGCAGTTTGCCCTTTGCATGTGCCATAGCGGTACATATTGTGCCCGCAATGTTCATTATACGTGACTATTAGCAAGCACATGGTGTTCGAGCGATGCAAGGGGAGCTGATGCTTCAGAGGCTGATGACATGTGGCTTCGTCCGGTGTGGCGTCACAAGGAATTCTGGATACATCTTTGTGCGTGTGATTTCCAAGCTAGAACATATATACCTACGTATTACACGAGTACCTCTGACGTCCGAATGAAATTGTGCATTCAAAGGCGCTCTGTTGATGTCTTTGGCTCGTTGACAAGGCGCCTAACAGGCACAAAGGCGTGGCACCTCGGCTGGAGACCATGAGTTGTTCTTCTGTACTGGCCGACTTACCGTCCCGCATCAAGGACAATAGTTCATTCAAGATGCTTTGAAAGAAGTTCGATAAGCACAAGAAACTAAAAAAAGACTAGTGAACCAACCTGACAATTCAAATTGTTCGGAATTCCCAGGTTCTGTACTGTCCTTTTGAGTGACATTACCAACACTTCATATCCCGATTAAGATAATCAGAAGCACATCACTCTTCCCAATAATCCCACTATACAAAACTCAACATGAGTCTCAAAATTCGATGCTCTAGCTGCAGGCGTGGCACATCCGGCAGACACAGTCTCTGCACCGACTGTCGAGCCTCCTCCTCTGCCCAGACGACTGTTTACGTGGTGGAGTCAGGCGAACGGATCGAGGTCACTACCGACCTCCCATCCAGGTCTTCTCGCTCTAACCATAGTCAGCGTGGGTCCGGTTACAGCTCAGCAGATGGCTACGGTGAGTACCCATATCCCAGTCAGCAAGCCCCCTACTATGGTGCTGGGAATGCCACGGGCTACCCAGACGCCTATAATAGCGGTACTCAGCAAGGCCACCAGACTTACGCTACAACTTACGTCCGGCCTCGGGTGCACCCTTATGTTGATCGATATGACTACGTCTCTGCGCAGCATGAACATCCATCGCACGGCGGACAATACCCTAGTGGTGCTCAACAATACAACGCAAGTTCGTCGTATCCTGGATATCGATACGTGCAGCCACCGGCTCAAGGCCGTCACCCTCAATCATCACATGCTCAAGCGCAGCAGCCCAGTGGACAACAAAGGCAGGCACATTATGTATACTCGGGCACGGAGGGTCCAGACGGTGAGGTAATTGATTAAATAGGGCAATCTCTATGAATATATATACATAAGGTAAGTAAGTCTGTAGGATGTAGTCATGGTTGATGTGGAATTGCAAGAATTATAAAAGATGATCTGCTCATCATGCAAGTGATGTGGCTTTCGCGCTCTCATTTCTACTCCAGAACCTGTGCTCGGAAGACAATAACTTGAACATTTGAAAACCGAGTGCAGCCCAAAACCCCGTTTTCAGGACATATCCCGACGCGACTCCCCGAGCAAAGCTTAAGGGTATCCCTCAAAAAGCAGAGGGAAAGAAATTGTTATGATTACCCCAGGATGAGAGATTCTCCCTTTCAAGTAGCCTTAATCTGGATGACATAGTAGAGTCTGGATCTTTACATCCCGGGTTCACCACCACATCCCAGCCACATATTTCACCAGTCAATTATTTATAATATGAATGCTTATACAAATCGTCTGGGGCTTTTACTAAGTGATAACACACTCCGTTCGAATCGGGAACTGTGAAATCCATCAGTCCTTTCAGGCAGCATTAAATAAGAAAAGGTAAATGGTCTCAACCTCAATCCAAGGCACCAACGCATGCAAGCCAGGTCACGTTCTCTTCTTCAGGCCACAGCCGTAAGCCAGTACTGCTGATTGTATTCTGATGAAATACAGAACCTTTCAGTTGCACAAATGAAGAGCCCAGAAAGAACGCCTATGTATAGGCTCTGCGATAAACGAGAATATGCGGAACGGTTAGCATTTTATGACCATGTTAGAAGTCACTATACCGTTATCTGCTAGCGATACGCTTTTATTCCTCTACCTATTTCTGATTGACTCGGGTCTGACTACTGTATGAAAGGTATATGGTTCCCTTTCTCTTTATCGTATAGGATCACGACTAAGGGGCTTTAAGACTCACTTCGAAGCGGAATTCATGTGTTGCTTTCCAGATGTTTGTCCTTCTTTCTGATCTCAAGTGGCACTAAACTGGACTTTCTCCGGGGGAAAATTTCATCTCAACTTTCGAGCGACGTGGGAACCATCTATATAAATAACGGCAGCAGAATGTAGCATATCACACCCGAACAACGTTCGTTTTCGCAACCTATGCATCACGGGCCCAGCACTGATTGCATGATATGATGAGGTCGCATGTCTCAAGCAAATTGAAAATTGAATATCTATGCTCGCACAGACAATGAACCGTGGCCTGGCAACTTCCACGCACGTACCCCTGGCGCCACAGGCGTCGGCAGCGTACGAGGGCTGACGGTCGGGTGTAGAAGAACGACCCGCCCAGAAGCTGCTATCGGTGTGACGTTGAAGGAAGAAAAAGAAATACAAAGGAACCAGTTGAGATAAGGTACAATGCATTCCCCGAGAGCAGTCGAGCACAACAGCACTGGTGTGTTCAGTTGGCATAATCATATCCCAGGCCCGTGTCTTGACTTGTCACAATTGGGACAACAAGACCAGCACCACCTACAACAGTGGCGGCGGTTACACCAGCGACGGCACCCACACTAGTTTTCCCTTCCTTGGACGCAGCCTTGGACGCAGCCTTGGCCTCAAGATCGGCCGCATTCTTCCACGGAAGTTCAGTGACGTCGCCCCAACCGCTGCCGGATCTATATGTACCAAGTCCTGGAAGTTTAATCCTGAAGGGAGTCGGGGCCGCATAAGCGCCTTGGGAAGCGAGAATGACAAGGAAGAGAACAAGACATGTCGTGGTAGGCTTAGACATTGCGTATTGTAATTTTGGAGGGTGCGTTCAAACAGTACCAGATGAATAGTAGGGACTAAAATGCTTTCGGGTGGAACAGTCTGACGAAAAATGTAGAAATAGCAACAATAAAATGAATGTCTCTAATATTTAAGGAATGACTACCGGGCTCCGAATGTTGCGGTGGTTCAGACTGGGGACGTCTATCGTGGATTTATATTCTTTAAGCTGTACACGGTCCACTTTCGCAACTGACGTGTAGATACCTCTGTTGTAGGGTAGCCGCTGGCGGGACCACCCTTCCAGCTGCTTGAATAGTTCAAAGGAAATCTTATTTGGATCTTCGCCTGCCCCCCGCGTCCGCGCCGCATCTCCTTTCACTACTCTCCCGCTCTTTGACACGGCATCACCATAACTTACCTGCATCGGGTGTGATCATTTGATAAGCTTTCTTCACGACGGCTAAGTGACGCACGAATGCAGATCAACGCCATTTCAGACCATGAGGATCACTGTTTGAAAGAGTCGCTGCAACCCCTTCAAGGTACCTAAGAAATCAAGAGGTCCTCTTTATATGTGTTGCTCACTTGAATGATCACCCAGCTTTTGTGATTCCTCCAATTCCAACGTGAAGTACTTCTATTCGCCTTGAACGCATGGTAATACCAGCTCGGGTGTTACAGTTCTGCTCCCAATTGCGTCTTTGGATCTCTGCAACAAGAGACTGGCTGTGTCATAAAGATGGCTACAGTTGCAATGATTCTGTTCGATGCTGGGGAGTTGATATACAGTACGGTAACTGGCCTTGCCCCTAAACCCGACATAACCAGGGTCAACATCTTAGTGGGTAGCTCTGATACAGACGATACACTGGGGGGCAACGCTCCGTATGTTACCCTTTACGACAATTATGGCAAATGGATGGGTACCCATCAGCCCACAGATAGAAAGAAGGTCTGGGAAGGAGGAAAAACTAGTAAGCAGTCCGTTCACAAACGCCTTTTTCCCATCTTTAGAGATATCGCGGTGCATCTATCTGTCATAGAGATCCTATATGATCAACAATCACCAAGAAGAAGAATAAAAAAAGAATATTGGCGTTCTCAGCACAGGAATACTTCTCCATTGAACCCCATGTTTCATTACAAGAGCTTGTTTGTTTGTCTGACCCCTGATTCGCTAACACTGATATTGCAGTCGAAGGCGGCAACGGCGGGATAGACATTAAACATGTATCGTCTCACACAGAGCCGCGCGCATCATATATTATGCTGAGCAATGCAGAAAATAATGCCATCTGCATAGCATCGATCACCGTTGCGGACCTGTCTGTTCAAACCAGCTGGGCTGGTGACTCTGGGAAGTACTGTGGGATGGTAAGTGGGTTCAGGAAGAATCCCCTTCTGTGTCACGTTTCGACGGATGAAATCTTCATCTGAAGCTCGCGATAACGCTTACGATGTCGAAAGGCGCCAACAAATATTCATTGAGGCTCTGATCGGCGGACGTTTTCTTGTATTGCTGTTTCAAAACTGAACACTAACCAAGCTTCTAGCCGTGGTATCCCAGCAATGTAGAGGTTGGGCAAAGCCGAAGAACGCCAAAATGCGTTTGGCTCGATGGCGACAACACAAATGGTCTCCCGAAGGCTCTGAGCTTTCAACTTGATGCGTTTGCAGAGTCAGCGGACAAAATAGCGCAATACCTCGAATATGACGACACCCTGTGTCGTAGTACACCGCGTTTCTCGATCTGGCAAGACCTAGTCTATTTTTCGCCTATCCCAATATTTGACCCGCCACTCAAATACGAAAAAGACTTTGCCACTGGCGGCCAGGGAGGAGACTTGAACTTCTCACGAATCGTTGACAGTGACCTCTGCAAGTATGACAAGGAAACTGCGAAGCAACTGCAACTCGATAAATCATGTGAGCAAAAAGGCGTCAAGTTGTCGAACATGGGGTTCATTGGTTCATTTGGCGCAAGTGGAAAACGTCAAGAGCAACGGCGGCGTCCCGAAGATACCACAACACTGAGCACCAGGTTCGCAAGCCAGCTCGTAGTCTCCAGCAAGAGCTCGCACAATGCAACTGAGGTGTGTGACTCGGAGACGTCATTCGGGCCAGACTTTGTGTCGACAGAGGAGGGCGTCTTTTGCAGCATGTCACAAAAAAAGACTTTTCCAATCTGCAATGGTGACAGCAATTCAGCTGAGGACATCTGCTTCGATTTAGAGGCCAAGACATTAGTTATGCCCTGGTCCGAGGACGCAGAGCATACAAAGCGGGTGCGCGAAGCATTGCCGCCTACAAACTATTCACTCGTTCGCCGCTGGTAGCACTTGAGGACGGTCCCCAAGGTCAACGGGCTGAATTCCGCCGTTAGGGTAGATATCACAAGGGGCGATTCTTCTTGTGGTGCCAATTTTTTCAAATAGGGCTGATTTCGCAAGGAACTGCCGCAAAGGTTCTGTTGGCAGCGGGGGATTGTATGCCCACAACCTTGGAGCGCCAGATGGCTGAAGTACCTACATGAAATGTGTACCTATTTACGCGTATACATTCCAGTGAGATCGCTACACCAGGAGCCAAGTGAATTGCCCGCTAGTCGACGTCAATCAAGTCTTAATACACTGTGTCCACTCTGATGGATCCAGTCACACAATTATGCAGGCAACAGGCAGCAGGCAGCAGGCACCAGTAACCCCATGCATCCGGACCTGCACTTCCCAAGACAAGCATTTCATCTAGAGTATTTTGGCTCTCTTATCACCTTTTTATCTTGAGTCCCTCTTCATATAGGAACACTCCGGAGTGATGGAACATGACGCACGCCAAACGAGCTTTGCTGACAAGCCACCCCCACCGCCGGAAGCTCCTCCACTGCCTCCACCACCATCAACAAGACGGGAGCCTCTATTATCATCGAATCGACTGCCATCCCAATCACCCGATGATACGCCATCTAAGAGCCGCGCCAACCGTGCCGCTATGGCCGCCAAATTCGCTGCGGTAGAGCGAGCGAACTCTTCACGCAAGGAGATCCCAGACACGGAGGTGATCTTCAAGCCTTGTCACATTTTCTTCTACGGCTCTCTCATGAACACGCAAGTACTACAAACCGTGGCGAAACTTGAGAACCCACCAAACACCCAGAGAGGTGTCGTCAAAGGATTCAGGATCAAGATGTGGGGCATATACCCAGCGGTTGTCCCAGACTCGGGCGGGTATGGTGTAGTGGCAGGAACTGTGTGGCACATCGACAACCCCTCACACCTCGCTCGTCTCCAGGAATATGAGACGAGGGCTTACAAGCTTGGTGACTGCGAGATTGAGGTCGAGGGTGGTCACAAGCTGCCTGGGTCAAAGATATTCTGCTGGGCCGGGGAAGCCGATAGCCCGGAGCTTGAAGAGGGAGTATTCGACTTTGAGAGATATCAAAAATATTTCATGCCGTCCATAGTCTCCTCGGGCCTGCAATGACAGTTTATCGAGGACTCTCGGTGGGCTCACCGGGGGGAGAATGGGGAGTGTCGTACATTCGGCTCATTGCGGGCATCGTCTGGTCGGGCTGCCAGACCTTGGGTGGTAATGGTGCAGGGCCGTGTGGCACTTCTTTTAAGACGAAGTCATCATAAAGTCAAGCGGTCAACTTCTCAGAGTGCAATAAATAATGGACGATTTCATAACTGGCAGTGACCAGGAATTTAATGCGGGATGCGGCTTTGTGCGTTCGAGAAAAAGCCCAAACACAATCAAAGCGTGTATCTGAAGGCAGGATGCCTATGCCCCAGCAAATAAAGATCTCCTCCGTCGTTAATCCTATTGTCCCGCTCGCCACTTTCCCTCTTGCGATTCTCCCAGCGGCAGTAAGCCATCTGCGCGCACACAGTGATCAGACACAACACAAGGGCCCCCAATGCTACTGAATGCCCAAGAGTATAATTTGGGGCGTCCTTGGCAAGATAAATGAAGGTGGCCGGAAACGCGGCGCAATTGGCGAGAGCTATCATGAAGCCTACCCCAGTCGCGCGGACGTAATGGGGCGCGAGGTTGTTCGACAGCCAACCCTGTGAGAGAAGGAGCAAGATCAGTATCAGGCAGGATAGGGTTGTTGTTCAAACACGGAGGTGAAACCCCTTTGTCAGTCTGTGACCTGTCCACTTACCATTATCATTGCACTGCATGGATACACACCAACTGCGACAAGAAATGTTCCGCCGTACCGGACCTGGGCACGCTTGGCCACTAGCAGCATGATGTATCCCGCAATAGCTAACACGTTTCCAGCAGCCATGATCGGGCCCCTAGCTTTGATCCTATCCGAAAGCAGCGATGTTAACAGGACGGCAACGAAGGCTGCTAGATTTGGTGGTACGGTGAAAAGCTGCGCTGTTGTGGGGTTGGTGTATCCGAGGCCGGTGATAATGGTCGGAAGAAAGAGGGAGAAACTCTGCTTTGTGTATCAGTATTGAAATAACAGAAAGGAAATTCCCTGGGGTTAGTAGGACTGGGCCGGGCGTCGACTGGAATGGTCTTACATAGAGAGGCACCAAGAGGAAGAACCATATCAGCGATGAGAGCCACGTCTGTGGAGCCTTGAACGCCATCTTGACCCAATGCCAATCAAATCTCTCCTCATTTACATCAGCGACACTTGTAGCACCGTGTGCATCATCTTTCAAGCGTCTCATGGCGAGACTCCGCTCCTCTTCGGTGAGAAACTTGGCATCGGATGGTGTGTGCGGCATGAAAAAGAAACAGATAATCCCAAAGACTGTTGTTATGATGCCCTCGACTAGATGCAGACAAGTCCCGAGGTCAGTATGTTACCTGGAAGTGAAGACGGTCAAATGTGTGAAAGCCTCGTTTGAAACCTACTAAAGAAGATCCACGGCCACCGGTTATATCCATTGTAACGAATGGTCGCCAGTCCCGTCGCCAAAAGTCCACCGAATGCACCTGACAGTGGGGCCGCGCAGTAGAACATGCCCATCCTCCAGAGCATCTCGTGCCGGCGGTAGAACATCGCCAGATAGACGATGATGCCGCCCAACAGGCCGCCCTCGAAGGCGCCCAGGAAGAAACGTGCGGCGACCAGGCCCCCAAAAGACTTGGTGAAGCCGAGGAAGGTGCTCACGAGCCCCCACGCGGTGATCAGGGCGGGTAAGTAAATGCCAGCCCGGATGCGCTTGATGATCCAGTTGCTGGGCACATCAACAAGAATATAGGGGATGTAGAAGACGAGCAGCGCAATATTGAATTTGGTGCCCGTCTCCAGTCCCAGGTCTTGCGTCAGCCCGTCGATCTTGGCATTGCCGATGTTGGACCTGTCAATGAAGGCGAGAAGCCTGATCAGACTGTCAGTTACACGGAATTCATGCACCTCAGGCATCACGTTGTATGAGATGTCGTACCAAATTCCGAAAAGAAAAGGAATCACGTGGAGATCAAACTTTCGATTCAACTTTCTGTGGACTGTCGGGTCGATATCGACGTGGGTTTGTTCTTGTCTCTCCTCAACGTATGTCTCTTGAGGCTTGAAGCTATCGTTTTCGGATCCTACCTCCGGAGTCGGAGCTTTTTCCGGGTCCATTGTGAGAGATCTAATGCGTGGAATCAGAAGCAGGAAAAGGGGCTCTGGCAGGCTCAACGTAACACCCGAGTTCCAAGGTCTCACAGAGAGGGCCTCATAACAAGGACAAAGATTATAATAATTATTCCTTAAATCACAGAAGAGGGGAAGTTGTTGTGACGCAATGACATCCACAGCAACGAATTTCTGTACGGCGCTGTTTCATGGTGCTGCTCATGTCCACTAACACGCTGCTTATTGATCACAAGAAGCTCATACCCCATACACCATACCTAAGCAGGCTAATGCGTGGGCATCTTCTCTACCACGAAACGATGGTACGGCAATTGTTTGCGGGGAAGCATCGCGGGGGAGCCTCCCGGGCATATCCTTGACAGAGCTCTGCAGCTTGCGGCTTGTGGCCGGCGAGGCTCTTGATCCGAAAGACACTTGCCTGACGCAGAATTAAATGACTCGAATAGGAAGAATTGACTCCATGCAGGCACGAAGCTGTAGCAGTCAACCAATTAAGTATACATGATGGCATTCCAAGTCTGCTAGGACAATATCAATCGTGCAATCTACCGGGAACCCCTGTCTCGGTTCACTATTCTGCACGCCAGATGCCTTTCACAACGAAACGGGGCAGCTGATTCCTAGGAAACTAACGATAAATGTACAACATGCGCATGTTCCTCTCACATGTTTCTGTAAATCAAACCTATTGATTTTCCAGGCCCCTGCCAAGATGTAACCAGGTGACGGCTTCATGAGAAGAGAGAGAGCGGCCAGTACCAAATATTTCGATCTATCAATTGACTAGGCATCCATTTTGTATTCCCAAAATCATCTGTTGCGAGAGAGAAAAGCAAATCCGGTATGAAGGTAGATTGATTCTACATGTCCAAGGAAGCAGATTGGTTCTATTGTTTTATCAACACTATCAAGAGACGAGCGATTATTTTGAAGGCAAGGACAGCTTATTACTTGCGTGGCGAAAGTGAATATGTGGTGTGAAATTCTCGCGTACAAACGCCTGCAATGTCAGAATTGAAATCAGAAATCCTCTCTAAATCTTTTTTTAGGGAACCATCTCGAGGGGGAATTTCTGGAGTAATTCCCAGTCGTCCTGTTCCACCTCAGAATCATAATCCGAAGACAGAAACTCGTCATCACCCGTGTCCGATGGTGTTAGACAGATCGAAGACTCGCCCCCACTGTCACTAGAATAGACCATTTGCTCTTGCAAGGAGGTCGCTCTCTCTCTCACCTCTGTTGGTGAATCATTCTCTAACCTGCCTGTATCATGGACAAGCTGCTCCATGTTCCAGACACCGTACGTGCAGATTGCCGTCGGATACCTGGAGACGTTGCTTTTCTCGCCAGTGGCCCACTTGTCGGATGGGTAAAAAATATGACCCGGTATCAACACGTCGTGCAGCTCTTCATAATCGCCTCGGCGCAGCAAATCGATATTGTATCTAATTATCGCTGCCTTCTCTTCTCCGACGACTTCCTCAAAGCCGGGAAGGCCATCTTGCAGATATCGCGACAACCCCTCACCGGCGACATCTGCGTAGTTGAAGTTTCCCTGTCGTATGTCGATTGCGAACTGGCACCCCACTGGGGAGAGAGGCGGCAGAGACTCCAATTCGGCGAGACGCCGGGCAGCTTCACTTGGTTCATGCTCCTTGGAAGAAGTTTCCACCTGCACGTCGACAATTGGGACTTTCGAATGTAACTGGCCTCTCGGATGTTTCTGGGCGCCAGTGGAAAGTCGAGCATTGTTCGGGGCAAGATGGTCATCAGATTCATTTTTTGTCGTGATAAAACATACAGATGAGGTACTGTAGCGACGAAGACGCGACAACATCCTGTTAGATTTAGTGAGAGATGACATTGTGCTCGTAGGAAATCAATGGACATCAGGACTGGAACTGTGGCGGGCCATGATTATGCTTAAGAGAGCCATCACCTCGGGAGAGCATGCCCAAAAATAGCAGAGCCACAACGTGCAAAGCCGTTGTGCCTATCATTCATCTGTGTTATCTTCTATTCCTTGGCACAATGTGCTGTCCGATCGCTTTGATCCGAGCGTCCCAAGCCGTTTTGTGGCCATCCTGATACCGTGTCTTTGTGGTGTCTCAGCCACAAATGGACAAAGGCAGCAGCCGTGAAATTTGAGATCGAACTGGGAATCTTGAAGATGAAAGAAGATACTTTGCGTAAAGGATACAAGGGAGAGGATAGAAAAATTAATTACAGTAGATCCACACGAAGTTGACGAGAGTACTCGTGACGACTGAAGGGTCGTGCACAGCCAAAAATTCTCGAGATCTGGGCTCCATTGATAACAGAATTTACATTGCGAATATGACTACCTTGCGTCAACACCGGAATAGGGCAGCAACATGAATAGAAGTTATCGCTGCGTATCTAATCTGCCATTCCTGGTGAAATTACAAGGCCACAGAATAGCGAACAGGAGGCAAATTGATCTCACGCATGTGTTCAAGTACAATATGACACTTTCAAGCAAGTGTTCCTTTCAAGAACACCGCGTTCGCACCGGTCTGAAAGCAATGGCTGGGCATAGAGCAAAGTGTGTCTCTGGCCCGATGGGTCCGCCATATATCGGCCATCGTGCATGGGCTGCATGCCCAAGGGTGCTCTATTCCATGCGGGTAGCTCGGCAAATATTGGTCAACCGCCATGGCACGCGATCAAACTGGGCTTGTGTTCAGCGAGGCTGCCGTACGACCTATGAAGTCGACGTGTCCTCTCCCGTCGCGTGATGGGCAGCTGCACCCGGTGCTTAATCTTGCTGGCTTCAAAAGTGTGCTTGTTTCGGCTCAAAGCCAGTCACTTCCTTGGCACCAGATCTACACGGGCAGACGATTAAATACGGACCCGTGATTGTATATTGAGCAAAGTAGTGAAAAGTTATTACTCCCGGCCGACCACTGCTGAAGTCGGTCACTCGTGATGTGAAAGCCCACGGAACTGAGACGAATTATTCCGTCTGCGATGCAGTCAATATGAAACCTGGTATGGAATGGCACTCTGTTGCAAGTAACGTTCATCTGATGATTTGATTCCAATCTAGTCTCGATTCATTGCTGATCAGCCCTGGAGCCCTGGCAAAGTCCAGTCCCACGGAGGCGGGCGTGGCTGAGCGGGCTGGCACGTCTCGCCTTACGGGATGCACAACAGACGGCCAGGTGCCAGGGACCCAGTGGAGAGAGCTGCCGGCACAGCGGCAGAAGACCCTAGATCCTGTTTGGAGATGCGCCAAGACCCCAGATAGCGGCGCGGAGTGCCGAAAAAAAAAAGAGACTGCGATGTGTTATCGGCGCTAGGTATTGGAGGGTGGGAGGGGTGGCGCTCCTTTCTGCCATTTCAGCCCACGGGGCGAACGCGGTCCAGAACATTTGTCTTCGCGCGGGCCAGTGAGCCGCAGACTTCAAACTTTATATATGCAGCGGCATGGACGGGAGTGGCAATGTCGATCTTGTCTGACACAAGTGCGACAAGGGCGACACAAAACACAGAGTAGTAGACCTACCCGCTCTGCCGTCGTGAGCGGGGAGACGCTCAAGTTTGGCGCTGTGCTGGTTGGGCAGGTAATCTACCTGATGGGGTGATAAGGCGTGACAAGACGACCCATACTGCCACAGCGGCAGGAGTTGTGCGTTTCGCGGACTTTCTAGAATATTGTAAATGCTACCAACCCTACTGCTGTGCTGGAATCTCCCCCGCCCCCCACCACATTGTGCAGCGTGGTGTGCAGTCGGAAAAGCAAGAGCAAGGCCGTGTGTCCCTTGGCCTGCGGCTTGCGATGCTGCCGCCGCAAGTTGTCCAGAGACGAGGCCCCAATCGGGGATTTGGCACCACGCGGCTTGTCTTTAGGCTGCTTCGTGGCGGGCTTCAAAAGTTTGGTCGAGGCATGTATGTCAGATGGGCCAGGATGAGGCGGGAGGGCTGCAGCAGCCTACCCGAACGCTGGGAAGGCAGTGGGAGATGGCCGTCAAAGTCGCAATGAGCCGCACACTGACAGTCAGTCGGAGGATTACGGACAGGATCCGGGACAGTGCCGTGGATGCCGTGCGGACGTTTCTGCAGGCTGGCATGCGCGTGTGTGTCTGTCGTGGAAGCCGGCTCAATCAGGGCACGAGGGCGAGTGCGAGGGCGTGCGTACGCAGCAGGAGGGAGGATGAGCATGGGTCAGGACTGGAGATCGGGAATTTTGACCCGGTGGGTGGGGCCGTGGGAAGACAGATGCAGAGACTTTAGCCGCCATTCTCCCGGACCAGCCTGCCAGTCCTGCCAGGGCGGCATGGCGGCATGGAGGCGTGGCAGGCTTGTCAATGTCTGAAGTGCTGAAGATCCGACGGCTTTCTCCGACGAGGCGGATACAGATGGGACAGTGGGATGGGGGCCGTCTGAACCGTCGATCGATCCCTGGCACAAATCGGCTGACGCTGGCAGCACCTGCCCGTCTGCCCGTCTCTTCACCCTAGTATAGCAGGTGGTCTCTAGGATAATGTCTGCTCTGCCAGGGTCGACAAGTGAGCAGCATCCCAGGACTTCAAAGATGATACAGCTCGTCCAGAGATTCAAACCCACTGTCCATTGCGCATGGCGCATGTGTAGTAATATCGAACCCGGGACCGGATTGGAGGAACTCAACCTCTGTCATGATTTTCCATGAATTCTGCCGGCGCAGACTATCAGTCCCGAGGTGACGAACCACAGTAACGGCGAACGGGAAGCCCGCCTCCGTAACTTTGAAAATATCTGGGACCGAGCTGATGACTGGCATGTCAGTCAGTCAGTCCGGGTGGTGATAGCACACTCAGCACACTGCAACGGGGCAGGCAGGGTCCACGGGTGGACAATAACCCGAAAAGTTGCTCATATCCACACTCTGGTACTCTGACAATGGTTAGTGTAATAAGTATCGTCGTACATGTGATCTGGGATTAGATTGCTCATTGACAGCAGGACCAGGAGTTGCTGCATCTTGGTTGCAACGGGACAGACACAAAGTAACTGTCCCTCCCTGTCACTCCTTGACTCTCTGCCCTCAGCAAACAAGCCAGACGAGAAGGGCCAAGCGTCGCATATTCGACTTACAGCGCCGGCCAATGAGCCGCGACCCCAGCGCAGCCAACCCCCCCACCACACTCTGGTCGACGGGCCTATGGGAAGACGGAGCGAGAGAGCCAAGCCCACTCTTGGGCCTCTGGCATGTCTGGCTGCCCCGGTCCCACGGGCTGGCGGGCCGTAGGGTGGTGGGGCTAAAGGGCTGTGGAGGCCCCTGAAACCACATGTCGGGCCCGTCAAACCGTCGTCCTATGTTTCCCTCTGCAGCCGGCACGACGGCATCGTGGCATGTAGTCTCCGGCCCACAAAGTAAATTCCTGCACTGCCAAAGTGGCCAGCCATGCTCCTGGACGAGCCTGACAAGGTAGCTCGTGATAGGGACCCTGCCCGTCTGTTGCCCTGCGGCTTCGCGTCCCGGGTCGCAATGCGTATCAGGGGCAACCTGTTTTGCCTGTGAGGGCCCCCTTATCCGCCATCTAGTTGTCGGTTGTTTTGGCCCCCCCAGATCGGTGATGTGATCTTGGGTAAGATGTAGGCTGCATCATGACAGGTCCCACTCCTCATGCTGTTGGAACGCTTAAATAGAGGCGATGCCCTCCTTTCCGTGGGATCATCGTCAGCTGGTGATGGTTGATGGTCTTTTACCCCCACGTTCAGGACATCCACCTTGTCGGAGCCAACAAGCACGAACCACCCTGAAGCGCCGGGCCCTGGCTGAACTGGGACAGAGCCCATCATCGCACAGCATCTCTCTCCTCTCTCGTCCGTCTATCTGTTGTCACCTTGACGCGGCTCGTCATTGATCACCCCAGCCAAGCACCATCGACTTGCAACTCGGAGGAACATCTTTCACCCATGATCAACAACAGCAAGGCCCCCACACAGCACAGCACGGCCTTGAATCCAGGCATCGACATCACAACCCGGGAGCATCACGCAACGAGCGAGACTGGCCCGATTAGGAAATCCACGAGACGCCGGCGGCCCAGCTCCGAAGCGTCTAACCTGGCCCGACCACGGAGACAGGAACAGAAGTCTCGGCACTTTACGCAGGACGCGGACAACTGGGGCCAATCTCCCATTCCTTCTGGCCTCGGACCCGTACTGCAGCACATCCTGGCAACCACAACCACTCCACCAGGATACAATTGCCAATTCTGGCAGGCCCGGGGAGTAGAAAGTCACGAGGATAGCAGACTGGACCCAGGAACAACCCCGGATTCCTTACCCCGCGTTATTTCAACTACTGGCGTAGTAGTGTCGTTGTATTATTGTTTCAGGGACCAAAAAGGCGTTCCTGTTGGGGCAAGACGTCCACAGGGGAGCAGAACCTCTGGCAGAAGCAACGCCAGAAGCAGGAGCAGGAGCAGGAGCAGGAGCATAAGCAGTTTTACGTGGCAGACACGAGACTCGGGCGAAGAGGTCAAGCAACTAATCCGGGCCTGAGGTTTGAAGAATCCCGAGAAAGGGGTTTCTTCTGCAGGCTTGTTCTTCGTGCTGAAGCAGCGGCAGAAGCAAGTTCTAAGAAAGACCCCGAGTGGATCAAACGGGAGGGGGGCACTTCTCTCAAGCTACTGTGTATATCTCCGGGGAGGTGTGGAGCACCACCTCGGCAGCAAGCAGCTAGCAAGAAGCAAGCAGCAAGCATCAACGGGTGGCTGTCTGCAACGCAACGCACGGCAACGCACGCGACGCAACGTAGCCAGCCCTGGGGGACTACTGACTGACCTGCTCCGTACTGGAGTGACGGCTGCGGAGCTGCTGTGGGCTGATTGATGAGACGAACAGCTACGAGCGGAGCAAAAAAGAGAGGAGCAGCAAGCCACACAAGCCCAGCATCTTCCCAGCTCCGTCCGGATTCCAGCTCCGGCCCCAACTGCTGCACGCCAGCCCCGTTCCCCAGCTTTGCTTATTAGGTTCCTGGTTTCCCCAAAAAATAAATCCCCCGACTGCTATTCCACGATGCATGTCACCCATTTTGCTGCACAGGCAGCCGACACAGCTGGAGGCGCCTGCTCAGTCCCGGTCCCAAGCACAGCAGCGGCGGCAGCAGCAGCAGCATCAGCAATTTCCGGCGCAGGCCACTCTGCACTCGCAGCATTAGGAGCACATGCAGCACACTCTGCCGGCCTCGGATCGTCGACTTCAACAACATCGTCGTCGTCGTCGTCACCTTCACCAGCGGGCAGGACAGCACGCATCACCACGACCGTGAGGATATCCGGGCCAAGGGCTCCCATGCGCAGGAGCAGCCGGAGCAGTGGGAACACAGCAACCGTCTTCAGCACAAAGAAGCTGACGGCGGCCGTCAAGATGGTGTCTGCCAAGACCGCCCCCTCGGAAGCCGGCCCAAAACCCGCCATCTCCGTCTCGTCCAATGCCCCCTCAGCCTCCAGCACGCCTCCTCCCGGCACAAACCACCACAAGTCGCACTCGCAGCACCGCATCTCAAAGCCCTCCGGTAGCATCGGCAGCAGGAAGGCCTTTGCGAGATTCGCCACCATGGAGCCCCCCGTGCAGTCCTTCTACGGCGCAGAGCCTATCCCCCTGCCCACCCGCTTTGCCAACATCAAGCGCAGGCTGATTCAGGGGCGGGAGCAGGCCATCGAGGCATCGTGGCGCCGTCTCCTGGTCGCCCTGCGCGACGAGATCGCCCATATCCAGTCGCGCGGGACCGATCTCATCCCCATCATCGACTTTTCCGACATCGACGACGCCGCCACCGTCACGTCGTTCGAGCGCGACCTGAAGCGCTATGGCGTCGCCGTCATCAGGGGCGTCGTCAGCCAGACCCAGACCGAGAAATGGATCCAGCAGACCAGGGACTACATCACCCACAACAGGGACCACATCAAGCCCACCATCCCCCAGGATCCCACCTGCTTCGATCTCTTCTGGACGCCGGCCCAGTGCGCCATCCGCGCCCACCCTTCCGTCCTGCGCGTGCAGCAGTGGTCCATGACCTTCTGGGAGACAAAGGGCAGCGATGCAGACGTCTCGCGCATAGCCACCCGCTTCCCCATCTCCTACGCCGACCGTCTCCGCATCCACGACGGCACAATCATGGGGTCCAACGCCGCCCTCCCCCAGGTCAACGGCAACTCGGCCGCCGACAGCCTGACGGCCAGCGCAGCCTCGACCCTCATCGCACAGGTTGACAATGGCAGCCTCGAGCGCTGGGAGCCGGATGGCTACGGCCGCGGCGGCGCCTATGACGCCGTCTTCCGCGGCGAGTGGGAGTCTCTCGACTCCTGGGACCCGTCTGGCCGCATCAATGTCACCCAGGACCTGTATAACGGCGCTGGCGTGTGCTCAATCTTCCGCATGTTCCAGGGCATTCTCGCCCTCACCTCTGGCGAGCCGGCCAGCATCAAGGTCCTGCCCTCGCCTAAACTCGTCATGGCTTACCTGCTGCTGAGGCCCTTCTTCAGCTCCAAGACGAAACCCCCGACGAGCGGCTACGACGAGGAGGGCTCCTCGCCCGAGCTAATCGCCGAGTGGGACGCCTTCCTGGACGCTGACAACTGGACTCTCGACACCGAGCAGTCCACCATCATCCATGGTGCTGTGCCCGGCCACGCCCAGCGCATCACAGAACTGTGGCACCCCCATCTCCGCCTCCGCCGGTCTCTGGTCGAGATCCCAACCCTGCAAGCAGGTGACTACGTAATCTGGCACTGCGACGAGGCATACAGCATCATGACCACCGCAGAGTCGAAACCGGGGACGCCGGGCCCAGAGACGCCGGCTCCGTCGATGCTGATCTACACGCCCGCCTGCCCGCTCACCCAGACCAACGCGCTCTTCCTCGCAAGACAGCGCAAGGCCTTCATGCTCGGGCAGCCAGGGCCGGACTTTGACACCGTGGGCGTCGGATCAGTGGGCAGCGAGGCGCCGCACGAGGGGCGCCCGGGCAAGGAGGAGATCGCCGCGGTGGGCGGTGACCGCGGGCTGAGGGCCATGGGCCTCGCGCCGTGGGAGCTGTCCAGCGACGGGTCCAAGGTGATGACGCGGCCGGGGACGAGGGCCGTCACCCCGGAGCCGGACGCACCGCAGGGCAGAGGAAAAGGGGGAGAAGACGACAAGATGGACCTCGACGGCAGCGCGAACGCCATCGCCGAGAAGAAGCGCAGCACCGAGGGCGAGGCCGAGGTGGTCCGGCTGGCCAACATCATCCTTTTCCCGGACCGGTACGACTTCTACATACCGACGGAGAAGGCCGGCAGTGCCAAGGACAGGATTAATGGCAAGGCGCAGGCAGAGCAAATGGCGGCCACGCGGCAACTTATTTCAAGGATACTCTCGTGAACGAGGGTGAACGCAAGGGAGGAGAGACAGACGCAGTGATTAATAGAGGATGAGCCTACGGAGATGACGAGAGCTGGGCCCGGCCCAGCTCTCGTCAAGATCCGGTTGGGCACCGATTCTGGGGGGTCTCGCATGCATATTAGACGGCAGACCCGCCCGCTGGACATCTGCGCAGTGCCGCTAGAGAAGGTCGGCAGGAGGAAAGGTCCCTGCTGAATCCTACCACACATAGGATATTGCTATCAGGTCACAAGCATAGAGGCGGCCACGAGGAGGTCAGGGACTAAGTAGCTACCCACCGTAACCCACGCGGAGTCACGACATGGGCAAGCTGGGGGGGCCAGGGGTGGGCAATACAGCCCCTCCGCATCGAAACGGACTATGGGGATTCGGTGGCGTTTTTGAGGGCTTCGAGGATATTACTGGATGTCGGTACATTGCGTGTTTTCCTGTCGATACCATATATCCAGGAAACACTGCCCGCGAGTATTATTTATTGCATGGCACAAGGCCTCTAGAGCCAAGAGCTCAATTCAATGATCAGTGTTGCTCGAGTTTTGTATTTGTGCCGTGTGTCCATTATGTTTCCATCAACTTACGCAGCGGCTGCCATGTATATTGATGTCATTAATGATCATGTCGAGAGCTTCTTAGACGATAAAAGTCTAGTCGTCAAAGAGTAGCAATTTGTAGAGGGGCCGAAAGTGTGTCGCGAAGGGCAGCGCATTCTCCTCCCCGCCGTGGGCAGTGTCAGCAAGGATGGAAGCGAACGACGCCCCAGGAGCTTGTTCTCGGAGACTTCTAGGATCCGGGGTCAGTCATTCGCCGGTGGCAGGTCACGTCCCTGCTCCCAGTTGCCTGCGGTCTACGATTCAGGTCGCGATTCGGGAGCTAATAGCCGCCTGCGCATGCCGGGGATAATTCGTCCAGGCGGGGGGAAACCGCACCGGCACCTGGGTTCGATCTGCTGCATGTCAGATCGATCTCATGCTGGAGCCTAGAATACCACCACCGAGGTCCCATCACATCGCTGGCGGGGCGTGCAGGCGCCTTGCAAATGATGAGATGAACAGTGGCGGCATTGTACCCGGAAGCTGACAACCCGCGCCCGGGTCACCTCCACGCCTCGTCCATTGGCCACTATTTCGGGCCTGGGCTGTTTGGCACTACGCATGCAGAGGTGCAGCCTCAGGATGCTCAGCCACCCACCATGGATGGCCTAAGCCATCGGGAGCTGTTTTTTTTTAAAGGCAACAGGGAAAGCTGTGGTGTGCGTGCTTGATAACGCATCAATGATATCCAGTCAAAAACAATTGCTTTTTCGGTTGGTTTTTTGGTCTCTTTCTTGTTCAACGTGTTTTCGAATTTTGTCTCAATAGAAGCAGTAATGAATGAGTTGTAAATCATGGCTCCACGACACGAGTCTTTCTTCGAGTACGGCCTCACTCGCCCGTATCCTTTTAGGTGGTTCACTTGGGTTGCAACTATTGGGTTCATATGTGCAACCGTTCTGTTTACAGTACTGAACATTGGTACGAGTGGTTATATCCTCGAGTGAGTCTTCCCTCAGGAGGGACCGGGTGTTTGTCAATTGTCTGCTCCTAACGCACAAAAGGGCCGTCTACACCACAAACCCCAACGGAACGGCTGGGACTGCCGAGCACAAACTCTGGTTTCAAAAGGCGCCGTTCTCATGGCTGAGCAACCTCGAAGCATCATGCCAATCCCAATCGTTGATGTTGGGCTCAAACTACATGACAACACACCTGGGCTTCTCGTACACCTTGATATCCCTATCCCAACAGGACGAGAATAATAAGACCCGACAGTCACCGGGCACGCCATATCTGAACAGCACTCTGAAAGACTGCGAGGTGGGATCTATACAGATCTATCCCACCCGGAAAGACACGTCGTTGAGTTCCCCCAACTCTTGGACGTGGGGCGACACTTACGCCGCAGTACGCAACTCTACTCGGTCGACGATCCTGCCCTGAACTCTCGTGACTGACAGAGTCTCTCTAGGCCAATGTGTCTTGTGTCATCCCCGGTCCTGTCTCGCCGGTGACAGCCTCATTCCAGGTCCAGTATCAGCAGGCTTCCGGCATTGTCAGAAACTTCCTAAGTCTTGACAATCGCACCGACTCTAGCCAATGGTGGGGGTCTGCAATATTGTAAGGGGCTTCTGCAGTCAAGATTCACCATGTATACTAATAAAATCTTTAGAGGTCGTACCTGGTACTCACTTGCAGAATTCTTGGGCTCGGAATATGTGCCGGAAACCGATAATCAGCCAGCCATACGATACGACAGTGGTGACTTTAGTAAGCACGGAATTTGGAACTTTTTCTGAGGTTAGCACCGACTGACTAGCCATGTCACTTCAGCTTTATTCCATAATAGCACCAGCGCTTCGAACGTCAGCTCTAAGGACTTCTTCTATATCACCGGAAAGTTCTACGCCGAAGACTCCCTGATCTACATGGTAGTCAACCAAAACAACTGGAACCCGATTCTAGTATCTCAGATGAACGACACAGGCCTTGCTTCCGCAGTCGATGGTTTCGCAAAGGCTTTCTATTCGTCTATTCTCCTGGATTTGGGCAGCGCCAGCCCACTGACAGACAGCGACTCCATCACATATCTGCTGTCTCAAAGGAACGTGTCCGTCCTCGGGGTCAAAAATACAAAAGCTGTGGATACCTTCAAGGACGAGATGGCACCTCTGAACTCCACAGCGGCGCAGCTGTCACTGCAATATGTGTGCTCGGTCCCGAAGCAAAAGGACAGGTTCTCAATGGTGATATCAATTATCATCGCTGATCTCGTACTATTGTCGGCTTTCTGGCAGTGCCTGAACTGGGTGGCCACAAAATGTGTGAGCTCGCAGACCCGGAACTGGAATCATTGCCTGGGATGCGAGAGGAATACCGAAAGTTGGAAACTCGGGACGCCTTTGAAGACGGCAGACGAAGAGTCTGTCCAGCTTGTGCTCCAAAGACCGAGTGATGGCAGGATGGACAACTGGTGATGAAATGTCTTGGCGTTATGGGTCACCCTGTAATGATGTTGGACTAGAGGCTAAGCATGTTTCACTACACAACAAAACATTGACACTATGGTTGGTGGACATAATAGAATTAGAAAACGGAGATTCGCACAGCAAAAAAAGGAGGCTGCACAGCCATTCTGCAGCCCCGGTGCACGAAATAACGCCCACCACCAAAATTTATATGTACAACGTTATTTTGACTACATTAACTATCACAGCCCATTCCAACACACTCGAGGGCACTAAACCACCCAATTCGATGGTGCCCACAGGCATAAAAAGTACCCAGAAGCCCCCAAACGCACTAAAAAAAGCAGTTATCGTTACTATACTGCTGCCACAAGCCTCCATCGTGCCTCCATCGTGCTTAAATCGTTGCCACAGCCTCCAACGTGCTTAGATCTTTGCCATAAGCTTGCAACGTGCCTCTATCGTCGCTCAGAATGGCCCACGGACGACGATTTCCTCTTGGTTGGCGGTTGAGTGTACGTTAGAGGGTAATAGAGGTTGTATAGGCGCTGTGGGTGAGGTGGTAAAAGCACTACGGGGGGGTGGTGCGACGAGGTTGAATTGAGCGCTCTGATTGGTTGAAACTGCTTAGTCAGCTGACTTGCTGTGCAGCCTCCGTTCCCTGCTGTGCGAATCTCCGTTTTCTAGAATTATGTCAATTACACAACCACATTGAGAGTTAGTCACAATCTTTCTGTGTTGTGTTGGTAAACAAGCCCATCTCCAAGCCCTCTTTACCTTCACGTCCAGAATCGTCCCATGCTATGGCAGAAGCCCAGGGGAGGGGAATGATTTATTTCATTGGTTGGTTGATTGGTTTGGAGATTCTCCTTGAGGTATGCCACGACAGCCGTCTTGTCGTCGACATCTATGCCTCTCTTTTCCAAGGCCTTGCTCAGGTGAACGTGAGCCGGTGACGAGGATTCCCTCCTCAATTTAGGCTATACCCCATGAATTCTTAGCAATAGACTGACTTTTGGAATTTTCTAACCAGGATCATGAGTTGGAAAACGGCCCCTATCCATAATGACTGGTGAGTTTACACATTTTGTCAGAGCTTCACGGCTTTAGTTCCTGGCCGTAATCCACAAGGCTCGTATTATGAGGAGCTTGGTACGGTGGGCTAGATAACAACCGCGCGTATGAGCAGCTATGGATTCGGTCGAGCTTTTGGTAAGGGCCCCTTTCGTTTGGCACCCCACATACCCGTTGAGGCGCTCAAGCTTTTGGGGCTATGTAGTAGTAGAGCGGCAGGAATACGATAGTGACCCAAAGAAACCGAATTATGTTTTGTGTATAAGTCCGAAGCCCTTGCCATGATCACCTCACAACGACGCTGTTGTGAAACTGACTCTGGCAAAACCTGAAAGGATAGCATCTTGTCTTGCCTTCACGTGAGCAAGCATAGACATTCGGATATCTGAGCAAGCTAGGAGATTTAAGCAATCTGTGTTGAGCTTGCTCGGGATCTTGTTGAAACTGGTCCCGTGCTCCACTCAAGAGCCAGTTCAACGTAGCAATCGTTTTGGGAGGAATTTCAGCTTTCACGTTTCGAGCCGCGTACATTGATGGAGACGATCCACCTTTGGAACCAATGGACATGCTGTGAGATCGCAAGAGGCATGCTTCCCGATTACCCCAGAGCCCCGTAGACGCCTTGTCATGGTATCAGCTCGAGACGATATTGAACATAGCCAGGTTCCCCTTTCTAAGCCAGTCTCTATGCGCCAAGCACTTGAAGACAAGTCCTGAACTTGAAGGTCTCTGGGTCGGCTTTCCCTAACTGTGAAGCCTCGCCAGACAATTCCTAGAACTGACGCATCGTGCGAAAAACGCATTTCCGTGCTGCTATCCGATCGATGCATAATAGGGGTCGGCGACACTCGGCCGACGAGTTCTGCCGATGTTGTTTGCTAACGCATACTACATGCTGGTGTGCCCGCGGTCTAGATGGTCGCTGCTGTCATGTTTCAAAGTGACGCCCACCTCAAAAATGGACGTCCGAGAAGGCAACCCCAAAGTGCTGAAACAGGGACAGGAAGGCTCCCCACATGCCGGTGGAGAGTTCCAGACGGGCAATTATCTGCAAGGGCAAGCTCCCGCAACGTGGTTCAACCTTAAGATGCTTGTCCTCAACCTTGATCGGTTGATGTCTTGGCAACGGCTCTACCGTAGCAGCATCGCAACGTCCTCAAAGCCACATATAAGACATCAGATCAGATGAAACCGCTGCAGCTAGGTTGGCAAGTGCCATTTTTCAACGGCGAATCTTGAAATCGCTCACAAGAAGCAATGGATTCGTACCCCCTGCTCTCATTCAGACTTGTCTTGTCCCCATGATTGGTCCTGCGACGGGGGGAAATGCGGAGAGAAACATCAGATGAGACTCTGTCGAGGTTTGGACGGGATGGGATCTGATCCCCCGAGCTGCACGATCACGTTGCTGATCCAACGGAACTTCTGATCAGACGAGGTCGTGATGGTTTGCTGCCTGGCTCAGACGACAGCGTCACGCACGCCCACATCCCGTGTCGCGTTGTCCGTGCTGGATGAGCTTCTCACTGGATTTCTCAAACGGTGACGGGCCTGGAGGTGAGACGAAAATGTCGAGGATGTGTTTGTTTTTCCTCTGACGGCAGGTCTTCACGAAAGATCTTCGTCGCAAAACAGTGACCCCCTATCACGCCCCTCTAAATTTGGAGCCCGCTTGATGTTCGCTCACTGAGGACGCTCAACTTGAGCTCCTCATGTCACAGAGCGCACCGAAGATGTAATCATCTCAGATATATAAGATGTATCTGTGTCGTCTCAACGAACTTCAATCTCGTCATCTTCATCCAAATCATCATCCATCACCAAATTCAGTGCCTTCCTTTGTCTGTTGAGAGCTGGGCTCTATCTTTACTGTCTACTACAATCTTTATTGCACAGGCTTGGTCCTACCTCTATCTCTGAATCCCCAAAGACAGTTATTTCAATACATCTTTTCCATTACTCAATATGGTTTACTCCGCTGCCCTCGTCAAGGTCTTCGCGGCCGCTCTCCTTGCCTCCACGGCCGTCACTGGCCTGCAGCTCAACAGTGGCTTTGAGGTCGTCCAGCGTGATCACGTGGTAAGTCTCGACATCAATCCTGGAGCAACCGAGGAGCTTGAACTGAGTGTACTCCCAGGGATCCCCCGCCGCTCGTGCCGTCGGCGCCTACGCTCATGACCAGGACGTGCGCCGTGACGAGGTCTTTGTAAGTCTATGCACCTTTTTCGCTGTGCCTGTTCTTCGGTACATGAACGATTACTAACACAACCTCAAGAACTCCGCCAACAAGCTCGAGGTCCGCCAGGCCAAGGGCAAGAAGGCCAAGGGAGGCAAGGGCGCGGCCAACGGTGGAGCTGCTGCCGCCGGAGCCAACGCAGCTAATGGAAATGGAGCAAATGCTAATAATGCCAACGGAGCCAATGCCAATGGAGCGAATGCCAATGGAGCTAATGCTAATAACGCCAACGCTGGAGGTAATGCAGCTGGAGGAAATGCAAATGCGGCCCAGGCTGGCGCCAACCAGGCTGGAGGCGCCAATAACGCCGCTCAGGCAGGTGGCCAAGGTGCCGGAGGCAACGCCAATGCTGCTCAGGGAGGTGGCCAGGGAGCTGGCGGCAATGCCAACGCTGCTCAAGGAGGTGGCCAAGGCGGTGCCGGAGGTGCTTAATTTTGAATTTTCAATTTTCAAAAGACGGAAGGTGCCGAATTGGTATGGGATGATGTCCTTCCTTAAAGAGAGAGATAGATCTACTTTCAATCGCTAGGAAATACGATTTGTTGAATCACGGGCTTGAACGTTCGATTCATCATCTAAAAGCTGGGTAACGAGAAACGTCTAAAGCGTAAATAATTAAAATCGAACCCTCCGTTGTGTAAGATATAGGATTGACTGTGTCCTAAGCTTTTCTAAGGAAAAACGATCTAATCTTTAAGCTCATATGGGAGCTCGGTGAACAAATGGGGCAGCTATGTTGGAAATGTGGTCGTAGGAACGGCAAATGGCCCTTCTTTCCCGCCTGCCCATCCATCGAAGATGAAGAGAATTGGATCAATGGATCATGTGATGGGGAAGATTACATATCTGAGTATTTATGTACCGAAAGTTTGCCAGAGGGCCGAAACCGACAGCGATAACCCTTGATCCATAGCGCATGCCCAAGGTGTATCTAAATCAGAGTGACAGAATCGCTTCCGGGTAATTTCAGGCAGTCTTTCACAAAGTTCATCACCAAATGTTTTTAGAGATTGAGCCCAGAAACATAGTAACAATGGATAAGTATCAACCCTTACCTGAGTCTTGAGGCGTTTACCACTGTATGAAGGGGCCGCATGCGCCTTCGGATGTATACGGATTAAGAACGGAGCCACACAATTAACCAATCAATTGAATACACCGAATCGCACGGCTTGTTGCTTCGCCTCATTTTTCATCTGAGACAGGTCCATCAAAACTTCTTTCGTAGCACCTCGTGATGATCCAGTTGATTCAGCCGACATGTCTTCGCCATTCTGGACCACAAATCGCTCACTATAAAACAGGAATGGTAATATCGAGGTCTTCCAAAGAGTATTGCAACCTTGCTTCTGATAATTCCAGAGTATAGTCCATGCAAGTAACATACCAGTCACAAGGACAAGTACTGCTGGAAAGATCAAATACTTATAATCAATATCAACACATACAGTTGTCTGGATGGCTTGACCAAATATATACTCAGGATGATCTAGGAGGCCCATTCGTAGTTTGTTTGATAATCGATCTGTAAAAGATTGAAACACATCGAAGATATCGGAGGTCGCTATGCCGGTAGAAGAGTAGAAAATTGAAAGCCAGTATGAGTTGAGGCAATCCAAAACTGGATCAAGCGCAGCGCCACTCGAAGAGGTGGAGCAGGTTCCATTGAAGATATTTGAGGCCATAGAGTCCATGAGCTCCCACCATGTCCACACATCTATGCTGTATATGCATTCTGTCGGAGCTGTAATGTTTTCGAGTTTGACATGGCGGGCTCTACTGGAACCAGGATCGGCTTGAAGAAGCAGAAGGTTTCTTGTATCGATAGTGGAGGATGTATTGTGCTTGGTCCAGATTGTGTTGTTTGCGAGGCAGGGATACTGAACAGCTCGAAGGAAGGTACCATTGCTGGGGGAGAACAACCAAAACTGTTGATCCCATATAAACCGATCTTGAAAGCCGGCAAACCGAGACGGTGCCTCCAGGAAGAGTTCAGTCATTATCCGCGTGTAATGGTCGTTGGCTGTCTCCACATCCGGTGCCAGAGGAACCGTATTGGTAAGAACTTCGTCCAATTTACCCATGGTCACCGAGGCGTTGTATGTACGAAGACAGGGGTATAGTGTACACGTAGCAGCGAGGTATTCAGTATACCCGTGGCTTTTTGGAATCCAATTCGGCGTTAGAACGGTAACATTGGCGAGCGCCCATTGAGACAAGGCTCTCATCTCCGGGCTCACGAGATTGCCAGCCCAGTCAAGATCACCATTCAGATCCAGATTACCGACCGGATCCAGATATTCGCGGTTCGAAGAAACCAAAAAGCCTGAGAATTTATTATTGGAACTTATGTTAGAGTCCAAGTCTTCTTCAAAGGTCCAAATGGACAGCCCATTTGGCAGGTTGTGGTATGCCTCGAATCTCGTCCCCATCTCGTTAGATAAGGTCCGATTAGTCGATGAAACAAGTGGCGACGTATCAACACACGAGCTGCACACACCCATTGTATTGTACAGCCCACCGATCGAGTTCGAAAAGGTACAGTTTCCAGTCGGACATTCCACTGAGATAGGCCAGCCTAGTTCTTTGTTGTCCGGGGCGAGTGCAGATGATACAGCGGCGGCTATGTTTGCTGGGAGCCTTATTTCTGGTTCTCTAGTGATGTTGCGGGAGATGGGTAGAGATGAATTGATGCTGTCTGTTGAAAATTGACAAGGTTGCGTCTGGATAGCCTGTTGGACAAATGAACCAATGCCTAACGATGCAGCCATAACCATAATAGCAGACAGAACACTTGGATACCTGACGATCGTTGGAATAAGTTTCACGGCACCGAATAAGCTCTGGCTAGCATCATTGAAGCGGCTGGTTTCGATCAGGCGGCGTATAGGTGGGCCTTGCCGTCCGTTTCCAACGAAGTAGTTCCATTTTGCCTGGCCGATGATCTCCGCAAGTATGAAATCCAACGATGTTCGAAGTATGACCGTGAGGATTGCGATCAAAGTGCTAAGGTTGATTGGAATTCCCCAGTCGGATACTCGGCGGTCATCATAGTGCATTAAAATGGCGCACATCGATCCAAGCGTCGCAATAGCAAGGACGAAGGTGAATATTTCGAGTCTCCAGAGGCTGAGTATTCTTTTGAATTTAGGCGTAATGAATTCAAGTGGTGCAGACATGGTTGGTAACTGTGAGCCTCGCGTGGAATAAAGCTGGCAACCTCAAATCGGAGGGGTAAGGTGACTGACAATCCGAGAGAAAACTTGACTCCACAATGGGTTTTTCAAAGATGGCGTCGCTAAGGGCCGCCTTGAGCGGGAATCCGAGAGGTCACGAGTTGAAGCCTTGTTCACGTTACCCTCGGGTAGGTGAATTGAGCGTGAGAATGGATTGATCGCATGAATATCCCTCTATATAAGTGTATCTAAGGTTTGATTCATATACTACCATAGGCAGTCGGTTCAAACTTGCAGGTGAGCTGAGCCCGGATGAGTTTTCCAGAAGGCTATATTAGTCATAAGCTATCCGTCAGCACAAGATGATACAAATGTATGGGATGCGTGTGACAATATCTTGGGTTTCCGGTCTGATGTAAGACAGTATCGCATCAGACTTTCAATGAAATTACTATTAAAGAGAATGATGTTGGAATACCTGATATCCACTGTCATCAAATGGGCGTGGACGTCTATCAGATGATGTGATTCAAATTACTGATACGTGGTTTCACGTCACCTTGCGACCCGAGACTCAAGTTCGCTAAAGAGGCAACGTTTCGTCCTGAATTCCTGTAATTGAATCGTATCAGCTGGGAAGTATGTCTTACTTTACGCGAAGGTTTCAGAGGTGGGCCGCAGGGAAGCTTGAGTGCTTTTTGGAAGCCGTGTCAGTCAAGGCCTGCGTCTCACCACTGAACTGTAGGATTACGGACTCAGCCTCTAGGCCAATTAGAATAGATCTTGTGTCTTATGTTGGCCCATATCGTCTTGAAGGAACGGGCACCTGGCCCAAAAGGAATTTGATCTCCTACACATAAATCTGTGGTGTAACTGCCGATGAACACCAGAAATTGATTATCCCAGTACATGCGTGCAAAATTTCATTCGATTGATACCGACACGACAATTGCACCCCTTCTGCGCTGCCACACACACCCTTTCAGTTCACTCTACCTGACTAACCCACCGTGTTTCCTATAGTCTCCTCACCAGGATATCTCTCTCGGGGTCGGGTGAGATCTTTTTCGTAGTTAATGAGTTATGTTATTTCAGACCACACTAGATCGGGAGCAAGACTTACCATCTCTCCGTATTCCAAGTTAGCGTATCTCTCCGTGCCTACATTCTTGATATCATACTTGATCAGGAGTGTCGCTATAATCATCTTGATCTCGTTAGCGGCGAAGAACCGCCCTGGGCATGCATGGCGGCCGTAACCAAACGTCAAACTCGACGGCCCCACGCTAACGAATTGCGCGTTAGCAACAACCTCGGCCTGCTTAGTTCCTTTCTCCAGTCGGGTCTTTTCCTGGCGTAAGTTGTAGAATCGCAGGGCATCGAATTTGTCATGATCCGGGAAGAATTCCTCGTCGTTGGTGATGCCGATGGCTGGGAGTTCTATAATGGCCCCTGCCGGAATGACTTGGCCGTTGGAAAGAGAAAAGGTCTTGAGAACCTTTCGCTGGAACGAGGCTAATCAGGAAGGTTAATAATCCCCTGGTGGGAAGGCATACCGGTAGGCGACTTACTAGAACCAAGAGCGTAGTATCTCTCATTCTCTTTTAGAAAACTGTCGAGCTTCTTCATGTTTTGCAGCGCGCTGCTCGTGAAGACTCCGTTACTTTCAGCAAGAGCGGACTGGACCTCCTCGCGGAACATTAGAATCAACTCAGGCATCGCAGCCAATGTGTAAAGTCTTGAGCTCCGATTAGTCTCGGTCTGTAATTGAAAATCGATCGACGATCAACTTACGCATTTGTGGCGGTAATCGTGGTAGTATGGATGGCAGCAAAGCTCGTGCTGAGTTGGATACGGGCAAGCTCCCTGTCCTCTTTCTGGCCGAACTTTGACTGTGCATCCATGATCCACTGTAGCATGTCGTCGGGCTTCTGGTAGTCCATGTTGTTTGCGGCCTCTCGTCTTGCTGTCACCACCGGTCTTAGAACCTTGTCCGCGTCGTCAAGGCATTGTCTCACTTTCTTAACCTCTGGTGTTCTGCCTGCGAGGAAGAAACGGAACCACGGAGTGATTTCTGAGACAGCGCGGACTGCCTCCATTACGTCGAGAGTGTAGTTGATAGAGACGTTGAGATATTCTTCGCTGTGGCAGAGCTCCGGGCCGACGAAGATGCGACCGGAGGCTATGGCAACAACGCGCATGATCTTTTCCATCATCTTCACTGCTTTCCAGCTGCCCGACTGAGGAAGCTCTGAGCGAAGGGCTTCGGCAACTTCGTCCGCGACAATGGGATTGAGTCGGCCTGTGCGGGTCTGTGTAAGCGACTACTTCAGGATTTCAAGGTGAGATCCTGGGCACGTACCAAGGGCGGGTGTTAGAGCAGTCTTGACAGTATGGGGCAGCAGTTCGATATTGTCTATTCCGGTATAAGAAGCGTGCATGGACTATAGTCATTTGTTAGTTCTGAAATTTCACCATCAAGTATGCTTCGGATGTCGACTAACATCCTCAATAGCTTTATCAAAGCTAAGAACGTCGTCCGTGATCTTCTTGAGTTCATTCATGAACTTGGGTGGGATAACGATGTTCGGTTTCTCTATGTCCGCTTAGCTTCAGAGCTACATGCAAGGTACATCACCCGGAAATGGAGTTTACTGTTTGCTGTGGTAATTTGAAAGGGCGTCTCCTTAAACTAGTAGGTAAAATGCAGAACCAGTCAGTTTTGTACCCAAATGCAGCTCGTCAACTCATACCGACCTTCCTGTATCCGTTCAGGTAGAGGTTTTTGGACTCTCCCTGCATGAACTTGTTCCTCCGAGCGGATGGCCCTCCATATTCTGTACCAACCATGGGGATGCCCGCCCAACCGTCACTCTTGAGCATAGCCTGGATAAAAAAGGCGGCGACGCAGGCGAGGAGCGCGATTACGTGCATGGGCCATCGGTTTACCACACCGACCAGCAGACTGCTGTGTATCGCGACGCCAGCTGTGGCGTTCTGGTCAGAAAGATCTGGCATCGACATTCTGGGCGACTTTGAGGAAAGTAGTTATGTCATTGGACAAATGAAGAAACCGAAGAACATGTCTGGATCATAGATCTCTTATTTAAACCTGATACAACATGTGCCCATTAATTGGGGCAGGGACCCCGCGGCCACCGCTCCCACTCGTGACCGAGGACCTTGGGATACTCGTATTGCACTTCGGGTTCTGTGTAGCATGATGAATCCCGAGTTGGTTGGTCCTGCCGCACTGCTTGCGCAGCGTAACGGACGACGGAGCCATGGGTGTGCGAACAGGCCCGAGCAAGCCAGGAGGGAATGCGCTGTTCAATGGACCTTCGGAGCTTGCGGTCCACTAGGAGTGCCGAAGTTAGATGGGCCGGTTGGACAGGCACACTGACTAAACGACGACCATGCAACGTTTTCGTTGCCACAACATGTCTGAGGTGGACTGAGCGTCGCTCGGCCGGAACCCGCATTGTAATATTCCCGAAAAAGACAGATAGCCGTCTGCTACACAGTGGCGTGAAAAACTCCTGACAACCTTGGCCAACCTCACCCTTGCATAGGCCAAGGATAGTGGAGATCACTGGTCTTGGTGCGGCGGCAGCTTCAGTATGTTGCGTCGTGTCAGGCATGGTCTCGTGTCAGACATGGTCAACTACAAGGACGGCCACAAGCACGTTGATGTCCAGTAGCTCTCCTCGCATTCACATACATGCGTCAGCAGTTTGGAAGCGGATCATGTGGAGGAATGGGTAATATTAGATCCTCCCTTCCGTCCAAAAATTCCCAAAATGACTTAGCCATGAGTTACATACTTGGGGCTGTGTCGAAAATGAGCCAAACACCATCGAAATTGTTCACGTGTCCTCCTAACTTGTCTGGTTGACGATGGACGTGACAAGCATGGACATAATTAAAAGCAACAACATTTAGCAATAACGTTGACACTCTTGAAACGACTTATCTTCGCCAGCATTAGAATTGATCAATGTTTGCATATCCATGCCACGACAAGCCAGCTGTCGGGCCTTGCCTCCAAACGGTGAGCGATAGCCTAAGGCATGTCGGGGACGAGCTGCACGAGATGGGATCGGAAAGAAATTTCGGACAGTCCGCTCTTGGCGTTGGAAGGAGTTCCGGAAGATCGGGCCATGTGGCGGCCACCGTACAATACATCTCGGTGTTTCGGTGTTTCGGACGCAGTGCAGGGCGGCATGGCCGAACCCATCACCAGATGCTGTCAGCATTAGTTTCCCTCAGCCTTTCACAGTAACAATAATGTCTTTTCACTGCCCTTTGGCTTGTTACTTAAGTTTTGTACTCGCCACAAGCTCCAACTTCCCTGTTCATCCACCCGTTCGCGGTTTCAAGTAGTATTGCTTGATGTAACGAGAAATGAGATACTATTCGTCTCTCTCTTGCTCACCTTGACGATTCAGACTGCAGTCTTTGTGATTAGGGTTACGGGTTCACTTGCTTCAAAGATTCCACTCACCTGGCCACCTTGAATTTATCAACTTTCGAGTCCATATTTCTTGCGCCGTCGCGACTGGTCAACAATTCAACTAGCATCATCCTTCCTACCCATCACCACACCACCGGCACTGAAGGCATGACCGAGCGCGACAACCAGGAGCTCGATTCCTCCGATTCGGTCCGTTCCGATGGGACAGCCGTGCAGGAGAATGTCTTGAAACATGTTCAAGGGCATGGTACTCAACTCTCAAACGACAATGCGGGTGTGGACGAGGATCTCACTCAGCTGGCTCGTCGATATACGTCCAATGTTCA
The DNA here is from genome assembly GCA_038088545.1 of Diaporthe humulicola. NCBI lineage: Eukaryota > Fungi > Ascomycota > Sordariomycetes > Diaporthales > Diaporthaceae > Diaporthe > Diaporthe humulicola. Next base: position 149,017 of record JBBWSL010000058.1, on the reverse strand, counting down.
GCATCCACAACCAAGTCTATTCCCTACCCCCGCCGAGGCATTCCTTGATCCTCATAGCCCCGAATTCAACGCGAGGAAATGGGCCAAGGCATTCTTTCAGCTCCGTAACAGCAGTGTTGAGGGCGTCGAGCCCAGAAGCGCTGGAATCGCCTTCCGGAACCTCAGCGTGCATGGGTTTGGCACCGCAACTGATTATCAGAAGACGGTTGGGAACATCATCTTGGAGGGCATCACCTACTTCAAGAAGGCAGTTCTGCGTCAGAAGGAGCAACGTATCGATATCCTTCACAACCTCGAAGGTGTCGTTCGTAGCGGCGAGATGCTGGCCGTTCTCGGGCCCCCTGGCTCTGGCTGCTCGACGCTTTTGCGGACGATAGCTGGCGACACCCACGGATTTTACGTGAACGACGAATCCATTCTCAACTACCAGGGAATTCGACCTAGCCAGATGGCAACCCGCTTCCGAGGCGAAGCTATCTACACTGCAGAGGTTGATGCTCATTTTCCTCACATGACAGTTGGCGATACCCTCTACTTTGCCGCGCTTGCTCGTTGTCCCAAGATAATCCCGCGCGGCGTCTCTCGAAGCGAGTATGCCAAGCATCTTCGCGATGTGATGATGGCTATGTTTGGTATCTCACATACTATGCACACTCGTGTTGGTAATGACCTTATTCGTGGTGTTAGCGGTGGTGAAAGAAAGCGAGTCACTATTTCTGAGGCTGCTCTGAGCCACTCTCCTCTCCAGTGCTGGGATAATAGTACGAGAGGCTTGGATAGTGCCAACGCTCTGGAGTTTTGTAGAACCTTGCGAACCCAGGCGGATGTTTTAGGAACAGCCGCTTGCGTTGCTATTTATCAGGCGTCTCAAGACGCATATGAGGTATTTTAGACTAAAGCTTGAGACGTGACCAAATTCGCACTATGCTAACTAGTGGATATAGGTTTTTGACAAAGTTGTGGTTTTGTACGAAGGACGGCAGATCTACTTTGGCCGCACCGATCAAGCTAAAGCCTACTTCGAAGACCTCGGCTTCATCTGTCCTGATCGTCAGACAACGGCCGATTTTCTCACTTCTATGACCAGCCACCAGGAGCGAGTGGTCCGCCCTGGCGCCAACCCCCCACGAAGCCCCGACGAATTCGCCCAGGCGTGGATGCGCAGCCAAGACAGGGCTCATCTCCATGCCGAGATTGACCAGTACCTCGCTCAACATCCTTTTGACAACGAACACTATGAGCGCTTCTTGGCCTCACGACGGGTCGACCAGGCGAGCTCACAGCGCGAGGGCTCACCCTTCAACCTGTCCTACTGGCAGCAATTCAAGCTGACTCTGTGGCGGAGCTGGATTCTCCTGAAATCCGACCCGAGCATGACTCTCACAATGTTGTTCACGAATTTGTTTATGTCTCTCATCACAGCCAGCATTTTCTACAACTTATCCGACACTTCTGAAAGTATTACGAGACGCGGCATTCTTATCTTCTTCATTATCTTGGAGAATGCATTTGGCAGCATGCTGGAGATCATGACGTTATACGTGAAAAGACCAATCATCGAGAAACACAACCGATATGCGCTCTACCACCCTAGTGCTGAAGCTTTATCGTCGATGGTTATCGATCTGCCATACAAGACGGTTAACACGCTTATTTGCAACATCACGCTTTACTTCATGTGCAATATGCGTCGTGAAGCTGGTCCTTTCTTCTTCTTTCTGCTGGTCGTCTACTTCACCACGCTTACAATGTCTATGATGTTCAGGCTGATGGCATCGCTCACCAAGACCATTGCCCAAGCTTTGGCCCCATCGTCTCTCCTTCTCCTCGTCATCTGTCTGTATACCGGATTTGCCATCAAGATCCAATACATGCAGGTATGGCTGGGATGGCTACGTTGGGTTAACCCTGTGCATTACGGATTCGAAAGCCTTATGACCAACGAACTTGTGGGGCGCATATTTGAGTGTGTTTCCTTTGTTCCAGCCGGGCCTGACTACTCCTCGATCGAAGCGGACCAGCGCGTCTGTACCGTGCCCGGGTCTACTCCTGCTTCCAACTTTGTCAGTGGTACATCCTATCTGGAAACATCGTATGGCTACCGGAATGCCCACAAGTGGCGCAACGTCGGCATTATGATTGCCTTCTGCGTCGTCTTCTGCGTCGGCCACCTAGTTGCGGCTGAATTAGTTTCGTCTGAGCGCTCCAAAGGTGAGGTACTGGTTTTCACACGCAAGGGGATCAAGAAACATACCCCAAAGGTTCAGGATATCGAGGCCACTACCGACAACAGGCCGAGTAAGGAGGTCGTCGCCGGCGATGGCCATTGCGAAAGCACTGGGAATATCGAGAAAGCTACGTCTGTGTTTCACTGGCAGGATATCTGCTATGATGTCAAGATCAAGGATGAGACCCGTCGCATCTTGGATAACGTAGATGGCTGGGTAAAGCCCGGAACCTTGACGGCGCTCATGGTACGTATCTAATACCCAACCTCGACTATGAGGCACACTGACATCGCATTTTAGGGAGTGTCAGGAGCCGGCAAGACTACGCTTCTTGACGTGCTGGCGAGCCGTGTGACAATGGGTGTCATCACTGGAAGCATGCTGGTCAACGGAACCCCTCGCGATGCCTCATTCCAGCGTCAAACCGGGTACGCCCAGCAACAAGATCTGCATTTGCATACTTCAACTGTTCGAGAAGCTCTTTCCTTCAGTGCTCTTTTGAGACAACCACCAGACTACTCAAAGGATGAAAAGATAGCCTATGTGGACACTGTCATCAAGCTGCTAGACATGCAGCCATATGCCGATGCTATTATTGGCGTTCCGGGCGAAGGCCTCAACGTTGAACAACGCAAGAGGCTTACGATCGGGGTCGAGTTGGCTGCCCGACCAAAGTTACTTCTCTTTCTCGACGAGCCCACATCAGGCCTTGACAGTCAGACATCATGGTCTATTTGCGATCTGATGGAGAAGCTCACAAATAGTGGCCAAGCCATCCTCTGCACCATCCACCAGCCCTCCGCCATTCTCTTTCAGCGATTCGACCGGCTACTCCTCCTTGCAAAGGGTGGCCGCACGGTATATTTTGGCCCAATTGGAAAAAGCTCGCAGACCCTTCTCAACTACTTTGTTTATAATGGAGGCGCTCCATGCCCGCCAGAGGCTAACCCAGCCGAACATATGCTACATGTAATTGGTGCCGCTCCCGGCTCAGGCAGCGACATTGACTGGCCTGTTGTCTGGCGTAAAAGCCGAGAGTACCGTGAAGTTCAAGAAGAGCTCACTAGACTGTCCTCCAATGCTCGCTCCAACGAAGCCTCACAGACACCGGCCCACATATCCGAGTTCGCCGCACCCCTCGGACTTCAGTTCAAGGAGGTCTGCCGTCGTGTCTTCCAACAATACTATCGTAGTCCCACATATGTCTTATCGAAGGGGTTCTTGTCTGCTGGAGGGGTAAGTTATTGCCGTTCCGCTCTACTCGTGGTTTACGCTGACATTTGTGTTTAGGCCCTGTTCATTGGCCTGTCTTTCCTCAACATTGGTAATACCCAGAGTGGCCTTCAGAACCAAGTCTTTGGGGTTTTCATATTCCTCACCATCTTCAGCCAACTTGTTGACCAGATTCTCCCTGTATTTGTTTCTCAGCGTAGCATGTATGAGGCTCGCGAGCGCCCTTCGAAAAGCTATTCATGGGTGGCCTTCATCTGTGCAAATATGCTTGTTGAAGCCTTCTGGAACTCGGTAAGCGTGCATCCCAAGACAATTCTGTAGTCCTGTCCACTGCTAACACACTACAGGTATTTTCACTCTTGAGCTTCCTTTTCTGGTACTTCCCTATGGGCCTGTACCGCAACGCGCGATATAGTGATGCTGAACATTCTCGTGGAATCTTAATCTTGCTCTTCATCTGGGTCTTCTTCTTGTTCTCAGGCACCTTTGCACATCTCATCATCGCCGGTATTGACAGTGCTGAGGTGGCTGGCGGAATTGTCGGACTCCTGACCGTGATGATGTTCACGTTTTGTGGGTACGTATTATATCTCTTCCTCAGTCACCCGTCTTAAAAGCCGCAGCTACTGACCCATCACTGCAGTATTCTTGCCAGCCCGACGCAGATGCCAGGCTTTTGGATCTTCATGTATCGCGTCAATCCGTTTACATATTTCGTTGACGGTTTTGTCGGGACAGCCCTTGCCAATGCACCGGCCACATGCTCGGATAACGAGTTTGTCTTCTTCAATCTTCCCAGAGGTTCGACGTGCGGCGAATATTTGAAATCATATATCGACATGGCCGGGGGCTTTGTTGAAGACTCCAACGCTACCGGCGTGTGCCGTTTCTGTCAAATCTCAGAGACCAACACGTTTCTCTCCGGCGTCAGCATTTCTTTTGCGAATCGGTGGCGCAACTTTGGTCTGATGTGGGTATTCATCGTCTTTAACGTGTTTGCAGCGATCGGACTATACTGGTTGGCTCGGGTGCCTAAGAAGTCCAAGGTGAAGAAAGAATAAAGGGCTGGGAAACGTCATGACCTCAGCCTGCGGCTCTAATAGACTAATACGACCATGGCGAATTTACTGCGGAAGTGTTGGTGTAGATAGGCTTAGTGTGCGGTTGATTCAGTTAGAGGTTAGAACATTTGAACGGGCGCATTCAGAGCTATGTAATGGCTACCTTGAAAGATGGATTCACAGATTGTGTACATATTAGTCTAGCCGGAGATAATAATGTCTAATTCTAACACTTGATTGGATTGAACTTTTGGAACAGTATCAGCCACATATTAACCACCACGCCCAGTCCTTATATAGCTGCATGCCTTTCCAATGTAAGCCGCGGCGCGTTCGGCGGGATGACCGTAGCGAAGTTGTCGTTCAGATCATTTACTGGGTAGGTGCCGTGGACCCGCAAACCGGTCGCGAATCTCTGTATGAAAGTTGCGAGGCAGACGTACATTGTAGATAATGCGAGCCTAGTGAGTTTTTCCTCATTCAGTCAAGATCAGGGGCATTGGCGTCTAAGCCAAGGTTTGCGGAAGTGTGGGTTTATTAACTTACCCCTTTCCAATACAATTACGAGAGTCCTTCCCAAACGTCAGAAGATATTTATTCATGAATCGGGCACGGTCTGCATCGAGCCAGCGGTCTGGGTTGAAGTTGTCATGGTCTGGGCCCCAAATCTCCTCGTTGTGGTGCTGCACGTAGCTCCACGTCCCAACGGTGCACTGACGAAAGCCCTGTTAGCATTTATGCGAGGAGGAAGATGCCCAGTTGTGGGACTTTAAACCTACCCCAGCTGGCACGTGGTATCCCTGGAAGGTCTCTCCACCTGATGGCACGATCCTGGGAAGGCGGCCGATAGGCCCGTAGCCCAATCTGTTACCCTCTTGCAAGCATGCCGTCTGCAGGGAAAGTTAGTGTCTTCAGCATCCAAGAGAAGAGGGTGAGTGAACATAGTGGCAGCGAAACAGCGGCACTGACGAGGTATGGTAATTTCTCTGCTGCAGCGTGGGTGATAGGATCCGACGGCGACGGAAAAGCCTCAGTAATCTCAGCGTGAAGTCGTTCGACGATTTTTTTATTGGATAGAATGTGGTATAATGTCACCGACATGCTTGTTCCGAAATTGAACGCCGCTGCCAGGTTGAAGCTGTATAGCTCCTCTATCAGCACATCCCTGGTCAAGGAAGGCGTCATCGATTGAGCTTCAGCGTAGTTGCCCAGTACGGATTGAACAATGGGTTTCGCGGTAGCTAATCCGATCGAGTTGTGTTGTTTGGGACAAAGATATCCGTCAACAACTAAAGTACATTTCTGTGCGACGGATAACAAGATCAGCATTTTCATTATGCAACAACGACGACCAACTGTCATGCATATGAGAGCAGGGCCGTACCTCCAAAAGTCTGTCGAACTGGCTTCTTGAATCAAAGACTGCGCTGAAAACCGTCAAAATTCCTTGAACCACATGATAAAGAAAGTCGTTGATCATCATCATCCAGATGAATCCCGCTTGGTTGAGCAGATCTGATGCATATACAGTCGCGTACGGCCTGTGAGATAGCATGTCCATTGAGCTTGGCAATGTATATTCGGACACAATGTCGATCATTAGCGCATGCAGAAGGCCTTGGATAGGCATGACTCCGGTGGTTTCTAGCTCCTCCCCGGCCTTTCTGCAAAGCGTGGCTACCTTGTCATGAACGGTGCTCCCGAGGCCGGCGACAGCAGTCTTGGAGAAATGTGCCACCCACGGTTGCCGTCGAGCTCGATGCAGGTCGTTATCAAAGGTTCCGAACATCCCCTTCAAGACGCCCATTGTGCGGTAGAACAGTGGGTCCTTCGTGTATTTAGATCTGATGGTATAGACTTTTTCAAAGTCTTGAGGATCGCGCAAAGAGACTTCGTTAGGATTGACTCGCACGATAGGCCCGAACTTTTCGTGCATTTCCTGGACTTTGAGATAGTATATGCTTCGACCTTTTCTATAGCACCAGTAGGTTTGGTAAAGTCGACTCATGCCAGCTAGCTTGTAACCTGGTACTCGTGCAAGTGGGTGGCAGGTTATGTTGTAGAGAGCCGTTAGGCCATGGTATGCAAAGAAGAGAGAAATAAGAAGTTGAGGAACAGTTGCGTAGGGAGAAAGTGTCCCCATCGGCCAAAAAGGTGTAAGCAGGTGGGCAGTGAAATTAGTCATGGTGGGACTTGGTCGAGGCAAGAATACAATGCTGTCTTAGAAGAGGAGGGAACTTGCAAGGCCTAGGGAAGGCCGAAATCAGTGCAACAAGGGACACGGCACAAGCAGAATACTTGGGACTACAAGAACAACAAACAAAGAATTCCAGACATGTCGCCGATGTATAGAGCCCTTTAAAGACCAGAACAATTAATTTTGTGCTCGATTAGGCTTCCTTCCCACCTCGGACTCACGCATAATCCTGTCATCAACTCTGACATGTGGATTCCTTCCAGAAGGTGGATTCTTTCCAGAATGTAGATTCGTTCTCGCAGACAGTGCCCAGGTGGAGTATTAAGGGGTGGCCACCTTCTTGCGCGGCTGTGCACTGCCCTGGGCCACACAGGAACAGACAAAAATGACAACTGGCAGCCTAGGTATTTTCGGAACCCTGAATGCAACTGTTGCCCGCAAATAGTTACCAGACCTGGTGTTGTTTTGGTTAGCTTGGATCCTGCATGCACTGTTGCAACCTCTTCCCTATGCCATTGCTGTCAGCGGCTCCCACACTAGCAGGGTGAACGTGCAGCTAAGCTGACAACTAACGTGGGGGCCGATCGAACTGGGACAAACGGGCAGCCTGCGTTGGAGGCATCGCGGGTTGAGCTCCGTCAGAGTGTGCCAAATCGGACCTCGTCGCCACAAGTTCATGGACTTTGTAGAGTAGCACGTTCTGCGCCCGGGTGCTGAGAATAGTCGGGTGCTCGTCGAGGCCTATTCTCTTATCGAGGCCAGGCCGAAGGATCCAAATTCGACTGCTTTCCCTCACAGGAACGTCAACTTCAATGCACTGGCCGTACCATGGTACACTGACGCATCGATGGACGCTGAAGCTGAAGCTTTGCGGAGCGCTGCACGGGATCTATGGAGGGCCACGGATGGATTGGCTCAGAATTCAACGCATCCTTCACCCCTTCCGTTCTTACTTACGAGCTCCCGGTTAACTTTCGATAGGTACATCAATTTCGCCCACGGTGATGACCCTCTCGAGGATGTTTACGGAGATAGCCTTCCTAGGCTTCGTTCTCTCAAGCGCCGCATCGATCCAGAGAACCAATTCGATCAATGGTTCAACATACATTGAGAAGTCATCATTGTGCCGCCTATGACTGAATGCGACGCAAGCTATTTTGAAGGATACACTGCCTCTTGAGCGGCGAGCCACTGCGAACGGATTATGGCTCGAACATACTCTAGTGCTGATGAAATATAAGACGGATGGATTGTCACAGCAGTGTACATACAAAAGCAATCATGTCTGATAGCCTCGTCATGATATATGAAGGACCTCTGTTCGAAGGATGAGGCGGCGCAATCACAACACAACGGCGAATCCACTTTTTGTCGGTTTTTTTCTGCTGCTCTGCCGGACATAACGACTTCTGGACTGTCAAGATACAGTTCCACCATGTTTGAATTCATCAGCCTATCGACTGCATTCGTTTCTGGTCGCACGATTATGACCCACTCTGCAGCATATTCTCGTGTTCAAAACTGAAGTAGCTTTGACAGCATCTCCACCACATTCACAGCCGGTTATGCATTGGTAATTTCCATCATCACTCGTGAAGCTCGATAGGCACCTGAACTGACACTATACCCCGAGGCTGCACCTTACTCAAACTCTCATGGACGGGCCAGACTCGCCAGGAAGATTTGTAGAATTCAGTCATTAGCCGGACGCGTCCCATAGATTGATCGTCACCCGCATGCTTTGGCCCTTCGGATTGATGTTTAGCAGGCCTTATTTGGCATCTCCCCATACGTAGGACTGGGCCACATACTTGGAATTGTCGTCGAGATATGGAAGTGGAAATGGCGGCCGAGATGCGTTCATGGAATTCGCCTTGTTGGAAACGGAGCGCTGAATCTGTCGCGGTCGAGTTTCATATCTTGAAAATTGGAACAGAGCATGGTATGGCTTACCGTACGTTCGGATTTGTTCCAAGCTCGGCAGAACTGCAGGTGTCTAACGTTCTGCTCGTGCGACGAACTGAGGCAGCGGACTTTTCGCAGGATTATAGACTTTAAGACCTGTTTTGTTGCCTTGAAGGTGCAAAGATATTGGCTCTCCAGCATGAGAGCGCTGATCACTACCCCAGCATATGAGCTTCGCTGACATGCATGGTGCTACAACATTCTCTCTCCATTCAGAGAGGATGCTGAGGGTGCACAGTCGGGCCCTTGACCCGTATCCCCGGCCAGGAAAATCAATCAAGGCTCTCAAAATGGGGTCGACCTTTCTTCCCAGACATCAATTCCCAAACATCCCCTCACGTGTCCCCTTTGCTATCCACGACGGTTGCACCGGGAGCTGCAACTTGATACCGAAACTGAGCCTCTTGCAATCGCGTGTCAAATTTATTGTATATTGCCTTTGTTTCAAGCCACCATGAGACCTGATGGGCAGAGCCAGCCATCATCAGAACTCTGTTGGTGCTGTTTGAACATCACCAAGGGGCTCCTGAAAATCCCCCACGATGAGAAGTTCAACATTAGCAGTCCCAATGCTTACCACTCAATGACTGCACATCACTCTTTATGCTACACCGCGCTTCTTTATTCAGCCATATTGTGTCCGCTCTGCAGATATTTCGTTGCTCGTTTGAGCACCAGAAAGGGGTACACTGAGAATGAATGCTCAAGTATATACTCGGCTCAGGACTTTGCAACTATAAATTGCATGATACAATCGCTTCTTGCTTGACCATGGCAAACGTCACCCCCTGAGTCGTTGTTCCCGCGCAGTTCAAGTGACTTGTAGAAGACTCACGAGGTCCTGCGAATTATGAAGTGGACAATTGTCAAACAGTAGCACCTAAAAGCTCTCAGCGTTCTCACACCTCACTTGCAGTCGAAGCGTCTATTTGCCATGATCTTGTTGTCCCATGGTGGCGGCCAAGCATTGTACAGGGCGATTCTGTGATGAATCCGTCGGCCGAGCATTCGGACCATGAACGAAGAGGCTGGGAACAAGTCCGTCTGGCGGCACTCACAGCGGCCGGTTATTCGAACGATCCTGATGATTACCTGATCTTCTCTTGTACACGAGGTATGCTTTCTCCCCAGTTGGCCATGAATGTATATTTATACAATTTGTATTCACTCCCTCTCCAGACCATGCGTCATCAAAATATATTGCCGGCCGAAGGGTTGGAGCAGCGGACTCTTCAGAAAACATGTCGCTGGTACGCACTTACCCGACCTTTTTCTCCTGCCCCTCTATGTGTCTCAAGGGTATCTTGGAACCAGGGATTGATTGGACCCTCCGATATGCACGTGATCATGTGGATAAAGTCTGCCTTGAAAGCTGAGGCAATGCTGTGGCTTAGCCAGCCACAAGCAAGCTGATTTGCCGAGTCTGCAGCTGACTGCATCGGTGCCCAACAATACGCAGTCGCCTAAAGGTAGGTGCTGTGGTCTAAGGAACGGACACATGACCTGGTGAGAAATCTTCAACAACACTTGTTTCATCGCCAGAGCATGAACTGCTGCCGCCTCAGTCCATGTCATTCTGATCTGCTTCCCTGTGAAGTGCTGGGAATCTTGGGATCCGTCTATACCAAGAACTTTTCCTCTTGAATTAAGGATGTCTGATCCACTCTCCATCACGGCATCTGTGGCTGGACTTGTTTCGCTCGGTTTCCAGGTCGTCAGCGGGATCACGAAGTATTTGGACGCGGTACGTGAACGCAAAGATGATGTTACCTCGGCAAAGGCACACGTCTTTCGCATGCAAGAGCTATTGAAGCGCGTAGAAATTGTGGCAGCGAAGGTCGAGCCAACCCATGGCACAACTGCGGCGTTCTTGAAGGACTTTGCATTAGTCCAACCGGAGCTTCAAGCTCTCGAGAAATTCGTCCGGAGTTTGGATGTCACAAAAGTCTTCTCGCCAAATCACGAGATGCTTGGAAAGGTTTATGTTCAGGCGAAGAAGCTAACGTACCCGTTTCATCGTCCGACTATGGATCGGTTGCAATCCGGACTGCTTCGTATGAACGATATGCTACAAGCAGCGGTTCAGGTATCAGGAGTGTAAGCTTGCAGTACTATACGTACAGGGACCGAATCGGCACTAATCAGACCATTGGACAGAGATATTGTCATCGATACTGATTGCACCGTCTCTGCCATCAAATCCGCGCTGCCCGACATGGCACAGAGGCTTTCCAAGGAAATCAAACAAGGAAGCGTGGCTAATCGAGATGCTGTCACTCGCGTGGGCGACACGGTCATGTCTCTGTCCGACAGATTCGACCAGGGCTTCAAAGTATTGGAAGGCATCGCTAGTACCAGCTCCGAGTCTATGTCAGGCCTCCATAGAGATCACGCCGATCATAGCGAGAGACTACTCCAAGAACTATCTGTGACAAGGAACGGCGTCTCTGACTTGAGTGATACCGTCAGAGACATTGATCAGGGCATCGTCAACTTACGAGAGGCCATCGCTACTACCGGCGATACCTATGTGTCACTGCTTCGGAAGGATTACACTGAAAATCAAGCTATGGTGCTTCAAGAGCTGACGATGACACGAAACGGTGTCTGCGACCTAAGTGACACCTTTAAAGACTTCCAATTAGCCCTCCGTGCGCTTTCCAGACAGGAAGATCTTGGGCGACTGATTTCCAAGCCGGCTCAGCTTAAGGAAGTGTGCGGCATCGTGGAAGCAATGCCGTACTTCACTACTGTCCAAAACTCCAGCAATCGTTTGCGCATCAACCTGGCACGGAGGACTTGTGTTTGTCGAAGGCGTGTAATTAGGTCGAGACAGGTGCGGCTCTGGGGACCTTGGCAGGCTTCGGCCGACACATCGACCACGCATGACCACTTCCCGGACTGTCAATACCATTTACAGGGCACAGAGGCCTCATCAAAACGTTGGGCGGTGGTCTTCAAAGGATTGTGGGGACTCGCTGAACACGCGATCGAGGTGTCTTTTTCATACTCATTTGGGGCTGGCGGGTGCAGCCTGAGCCCGGGTTTCAATTACTATCCAACTATCGACAGCAGACGCGATCCGGCTTTCCGAATCATGGGTCTATTCAGGGACGCAGCTTTGTATTATATGCATAAGGAAGATATTGGGGAGTTTTGGGAGCAGTGTTTGGAAAATATGGCATTGCTTTATCGCCATGGAAAAGCTTCGCCAAAAGCCGTTGACCTCCACGGCCGCGGTATACTGCATTACTTTAAATCATACTTCATGGTATGTCTCCGCATTTTGTTACGATACCTGAACAACTCTTTGCTAACGACAAGAAGAGGTTTACAGACCCTTATCCCTCACTGATGGGACTCGATACTCTGATAAAGCATGGAGTGCAGACTACCATGTACGACATTTACGGCTCGTATGCAAATCTCTCCCACTCTAACCAGATAGTTAGCTCAACTGACGTCTTTGCACCTCGCCACAGAACGCCTGCCTGGACTGCAACGTGTCAGATAATTTTTCCCGGCGATATGGATGACGGTACGACATTTGAGGGCCCGGGCTCTCCTTTGAATTGGGAGTCGTGTTCTCTTCTCAGCGACTTTCTATGCGCCCAAGAGCCAGATGAAACTATTGTCACTAAATCTGTTCTCGAGTTCCCATACGGACCTTCGCAGCAGAGCACACTGGAGTTATTCGGTTTGATTAGACTCTCGCAGAACACTGCAAAAGGTGCGTACTGGCCCTCACCTGCACCTTGGGCCTCATCACGCTGGCCGACATTGGCGACGCTAACGACATCATTCTATTCAGCCTTCGGATGCGGACCATTGAGTCTTGCAGCACTGGAAGGGGACTTGATGAAAATGGACTTCGTACTGACGAATTATCCTAACGCGATCAATGAGCTCAACCTACTGAAACAAACACCACTTCATCTGGCAGTCGGACATGCATCTTGTGTTGCGTTTCTATTAAATGGATCAGGTCGCAAACTAATCGATCTGCCAGACAGTGGAGGGAGGGTACCTCTGGAGTACGCCTTGTTTTTCTGTCTATGTGCCGGCAAAGGAGGTGGCGATGACCATTGCTACCACGGCTGCTCGAAGAATGATGGCGACAACAGTTTGGACATCCTGTTGGATGCAGACTGTATGATACCGAAGATATCGTCATGGCCGTGCGATCGCTACTTCAGTGGTTCCCTACTTATATGCGACAATTGCCTGCGGGCAGTATCGGCACACTTGGTCGATCGAAGCCAGCGTCTGAAAATGCTGGCAACAAACAACCTCCCTCGCATCCAGGCCACATTATTACGCCTTTTCTCTCCTTGTTTACTGGACTCCAAAGCAACCGTGGCAATTCAGGTACTCAACGACCGTGGCATTTCTGTACCATCGAGTCTACAAGTGCATGGATCTGGCGGGGAAAAGGGCTGTGATGACTTGTCCTCAGCGTATCACAGTCGAGGCCCCTTTTCTTTCCCCTTTCTTTCGACCCTCGGATTCCGTGACTTGGACACACCCGACAATGATGGACTTACGCCCCTGATGCTATTGTGCTCGCAGGATTGGAGGTCGTTCGGGACGGCAGATGCAGGACGTTGCGCCTGGTTGATTGAGAATGGCGCGGATTTGTGGAACCTAGCTCCTGACGGGGTTTCAACGATTGGTCACCAACTCTACTCGAAGATTGGCAAAACACCTCCTCAAGGTCGATGGGTTGAGGACAGCATAGAGCGCAGAAGACATGTCGTTGACCTCACGGAAAAGCTATCACGCCGAGACCCACGCGACGGGTGTCGCTGTGCTTGCTCGCCTGGGGGGTGCACTCCTTTCGTACGATTTCTTCAAACCGCGCGAAGCGAGCGGAACATCAACTCCCTTTCGGAATTCGCAAAACAGCTCCCTAGAATCATGACGGAAACCCACGCGTCTGTGAGTAGAGTCCAGATGCGATCTGCAATCCGATATGCTACTTTCTGGATGTTAGGCATTAGACACACGTGCTGCCACGACAATAGGATTGCTCTTACCTTTGCAAGGAACAAAGATGAGGCGGAACTGGATGAGTTGCGACAGGAAGACCGCTTTCTAGTGGCCTTGCTCGACGATCTGGCCACAGAATTTGCATGGGAGCTGGAACAAATGAGTCAGGAACGGTATGTCAATAAACGTGTATCATTTTGGCACGGTTATTGGCTTCCGCGTATGCAACAAGTCCTGAAGTCCATCGGAAAATCCGAATTAGAGGAATCAGACAAGGTGGCTGCCGAGAATATTGGAGTAGTATGGTATAATCAAAAATCCGGGGAAGACAAATGCTGCGACCCAGACTCCGACAGTGACTCCAACAACGGCTCCGATGATGATTCCGACAGAGACTACGACAGAAACTGTGTCAGCGAGTCCAACAGTGCGACCGAAAGCGAGTCCGACGGTGGAAGTGAAGGTGGCGGATACCACGAGTCGGATTGGGATTCCGACACTGATGAATACGATATGATTCAAACATTTCGAACGCCGGATGATTGGACGTCTAGGTTGGATCTTATTATGGCGAAAGCTGGGTTGTCCGTAAGACTGTGATTGATGCGCGGGCATATTGCAATCCTTCAGGACTCAAGTGCTGCCTTACGTACAGGTCGACGACCATAGGCACCTTTCAACTGTTTATTCTAGACGAACACATTCTCTGAGCAAGCCTAGAACGATTGTATATCCGTACCCGTCGTGGAATCTGAATCGGTAATCATGGACCAAGCACAATGATGAATATGAGGTGGATAAAGAGGGCGGGCAGAAAACGCACAAGCCAGGAAGCGCGAAAATGCCCACTCCGCTCCCCACAAACTCAAAAGCCACGAATTGTGCATGATTGAGTGAGCTGCCCGGACACGCTAAAGATCTGGACGAATTTTTGAAGAACGGTTTGTGTAGGCCAAAGGGCTCGGACCTTCCTGGCATGCCGCTCTGGTAAATCACAGCTTCATCCGGGCCGGCTCTTGGAATCCTGCTTATGATTCGTGATTATGAGCTAGATGGACTTGGCAAACCCCGGAATAGATCGCATTCCATGCGTCGAGATCTCGTACGGTATATAGCGGGCTCTACAAAGCCATGCATAGGCACCTGCTCATCCGAACATGTCTACCTATACCTCGGTATTTCTTTGGGATGTGAACAAATTTGACGATGCCCTCGGAAACGGGCATGGATCTATCTCATGTGGTGGTACATCGTGCAACATTCGCACGGGTGGGAGCCGCACCGAATTCCCTTAACAGTATGACGATGGCAACAGCAAACACTGCTCTCTTATAAAGAAACACAGGTCTCGGTGAATCATTATAATCCACCGTCTGGCTTTTATTTTCGGTAAGTTTTGATGTAGCACGCGTGACAGGAGTCAGTGTCGCAGACCACGTCGGGGAAACAACCTAATTCGTTCTCAGCTTTTATTTCAATCTCGAAATTTCTTCTCTTGTCTGGCCCGACAGATGCGGCAGCGCAACTAACGGGTACCGGCATTTCTGTCCCACACAACGATATTAACTACGTCACATCTCCATTCGCCGCTGAGACCATTCCGCTCCGTCCTCTATTGCTACCATATACGGATTCGCGCTAGTGACTATTGTGAAAGGTGCGGTCGATAAGTGATCACTGCCTGGACTCTTTGCAAACTGGACGTCCACCGACCATATTTTTGAGAACGGCTTTTCCGGGGTTGTCTTTTTCGGGGGTCAAGCGGAAGCATCGAATGCTAGAAACTCGGAGGCAGACAATGCTGGATCTCGTATACTCCTGCTTGATTCGCAAAATCCCCCTTTGGACCGCTACTTTTTGGAGACGGCGACTGGGGCTCTGTATCAAGCCTACCGCCTTTCTGACGACATCTCAGGAGATTTCACTGAATCACACCTACAAATACAAGATGGAACATTCCAGACCCTCTCGGCCCCCGTGTCATCGTCAGCTACTATCACTTTAGGCGTTCGTTCAAGATTGGACTACACCAAAACAGCTGATAAGCCACTGGCCGGAGTACGGATCGGCGTCAAAGATGTCTACCAACTCGCCGGCATGAGTTCTTCGCTTGGAAGTCGTGCGTTGTATGAGCTCTGACAAGCCAGTAGTACCACTGGGACAGCAGTTCAATGCCTCATCGACGCCGGCGCGCAAATCATTGGGCTACAGAAAACGAGGCAATTTGCAAACGGTGAGACACCCACGGCAGAGTGGGGCGACTTCCACTCACCATTCAACCCTCGTGGCGACGGCTAGCAACACTCTTCATCCTCGTCTGCCGGTTCCGGGTTGAGTATGGCCAGCTACGAGTGATTGGACCTAGCTCTAGGTAGCGACACCGGTGGGAGCACTCGAGACCCTGCTGGTGCCTCAGGGCTCTTTGGAAACCAGCCTTTGCATGAGCTGGTTCTATTGCCCCAGGTTATGCCCCTATCGACATGACTCGACCCGGCGAGATTCGTAATGAGGGACCCGTATCTTTGGGACGAAGCCCAAAAGGTGCTCTATGTGGACAACTATAGGCATCTCGTCGGAAGCGAAGCTATCAAATACCCCACAAAGATTTATGCAATGGAATTGTACGACGCCAATTCGGACAGCGGCGATGCAATCTTGGTGGACTTTGCCGAGAAGCTGGCCTGTTTCGTGGGAGGCACCGTTGCGTCGCTTGACGTTGAGGCAGTGTGGGATGAATCTGTCTCCTTGGGAGCTCAGGGTCAGGGTGTGACGCAGTTCATGAACCTCACATACCAAACGCTGATTGGAAAGGAGAAAGCAGAGCTTGTCCAGGACCCTTTCTACGCAGACCGTGCCGGTAAGCAGATCTCATGTTGTTGTTTCGCAGGAGCACGCCAGAGATTGCCATGGATGTCTTAATGATGATCACCACCCAAAGGCCGTTCATGGCAATCGCTTCCCATTCGTGAACCCAGTCTTGCTGTCCCACTGGGGTTGGGCGGACAGCCAGGGCGCTGACGCACTTGGTCAGGCCGTCATGAGCAAGTCGGTCTTCAAGAAGTGGTTCAACTCCAAAACCCTCCCGGCCTCGATCGACTCCACCCAGGGATTGCCGAAAGGGACAAGTTGAGTGTTTAGTGGGGTAGGTGGAAAGAAACCTAGATAATGGAAGCTGCTCTTTGCGTGAATACCCATATATAATATGTCACGAATAAGGACAAGGAGATGCCATGAGATACATGATAGTTTGTGCTACTTGTCATCATACAAATAACATTTCGGGGTACTTTGGATCAAATGAGCGATAATTCTGCCTTGTAAATCCCCGGCAATACGGCTCCGTATCGCTGGAAACCAAAGACTGCACAACCTCGCATTGCGTTTATGTATCCGCCCACATGTTACTCCGGGGGTCGAGGACGGCTAACATCCTAGGTAACTAGCAGTCTCTGCCTGGTATGAATGACAGAATTGCGGCCATGTTGTCTGCACATTGAGAGGAGCATTCTCCCACATGAGCTCAGGAACACTTTGGTTTGGGACCAAATATGGTCAGAAGCTTACCCAATCTTTCTGTCCCTCCGTTTGGAACAGCTTGCCTGTCTTGGCGTACTATTCCTCCAGTCACCATCGTCTGTACTCCTCTTCCGAGCCACCTGGCGCCCATTCACATCACCATCGACTCACTTGAATCGATTCACTGGGCCGATTCACTAACTTCTAGCCGCCAGACTTCTGCTGTCTCACTCACTTAGTGTTCTGGAAAGTATTTAAACTCAGGAATCCGAGGCCTGATCGTTTCTTCCCCCCTTCCAACTTCCTCCATCAGCACCTTCCACAAGACTCGCAATCGACCAAGTCAACACCACCACAGACACTCAACCAAGCCCTCAGCCGATATCATACCAGCCAAACGACAAAATGCAGTTCTCCGTCAAGACTGTCCTCGCTCTTGCCATCGGCATGGCCACCATCGCCGCTGCTGCTCCCCAGGGAGCCACCGTCGATACCACCGTCGATGCCACCGTTGATGCCACAGTCGATGCCACCGTTGATGCCACCGTCGACGCCACCGTCGACGCCACCGTCGATCGGGCTGCTGTCACCGCGGCTCCGGCTGAGTCCTCGATCACCGTCACCGAGATCAATGTCAGCGCCTCTACCACTGTTACCGAGGTCCTGCCTGCCCCCAGCGACCCTAACCTTCACTTCCGCTGCTGTGCCTTCCAGGGCTGCCAGGTCTGTGCCGACTATGGCCCAATTGACAGCTGCTCTCCCTGCGGCGGAGTAAGTCACATCCCCCAACATATTCGTTCAGTAATTAGGTGTGAGGGGACTCATGCTAATTGCTCATTCTTTAATCAAGGCCTACATGTGGTGCTGCGCCTCGTAAGCACTCGACAAGATCGACACACCTTTCTTGGTCATGCGTCCATCGATGAGGAATGGATGCTACGTGAGCTTTTTTGGAGTCAAGCCGGAAGGAACCCAGACAATTGAAGATGCCCTTACACTATCACTCGAAATATACTAGGGAGTAAGACGGGAAGAGGGCACGACAGCGATGATAGAGAATGAATAACACGGTTCTCTACTTGTATGGCCCTGTGTTGCATAACCAAAGTGATCTGTAAGCCCTTGGTTGCGTCCAACTCTGGAAACCTCGGTTTGTAGTCATGTTTAGGACAAGACCCAGATCCATTCGGGTTAACGCATGTAATCGAGATAAGGGAACAGCATAGTCACCAGTCCCGATATTGCAACAAGAGAGGGGGGGGGGGACAGTAGCAGAATGGAAGATCATGCTATGTATCTGGTTACAATTACAGTAGTGTGTCACAGCCGCACGATTTTCTGTGGTCAGGATTCGCACACCGGCGTGGTGATACTCGAGAGAACAGTGTATTCGTGACGGGGACTCAAATTCATGGCTCAACCCTGAGCCAGTAGCGGTCGCTCGAATCTTGTAAACGCAGACACCAGTGAGACCGGAGACGATGCAAGGTACCTATCAGAGATGGTGTTTTAGCTCGCAGGAAAACACGATGATGGGATCAGACGACTGCCACGAGGCTTGACTATTGCAGCAAAACAGCTGCACCGTTGGTTGTATTGAGTACTACACCTGGCAAACGTAACTTCCAGACAGAAAGCTCTCCCGAGGTTGCAGCGATCACCAGCTGAGCTGAGCTTGAGCTGAGCTGCTCTGCACCACAGCGCGGTCGAGTACTACCCCACAACTTAACCCTGCAAAACGTGTCAGCAGCCACCCCGTTTCGGTTTAACCTCTTCCAATGTTTATTGTGCCGTTTTCCAGGCTTTGTCGTCACTGGTCTCCGGCAAACCGGTTCGTACGGCTACCCTGTCCCGATCCCCAGGGGGGCAAGGAACATTGGGACTGGTCTTTCCACTATGACGTTGGGGTGACCGGGGCCCCTTGCCTTTCCCGGTGCGGGTGTGGGAAGGACGATCACCTCGATGAAGTTACTTTGAGCTTTGCATTTTGCACGGTCTCAAGTGAAGCTACCCGAGGGCCAAGACCTGCACCGAAGCCACCAAACGATTCCGGCCGATTCCCCAGCTGAGGTGCTGCTTTGACTGGTTACTTTGAGCTTGTGCTATTCGGTCTAATTCACTCG
This sequence comes from Diaporthe humulicola, assembly GCA_038088545.1. Classification (NCBI taxonomy): domain Eukaryota; kingdom Fungi; phylum Ascomycota; class Sordariomycetes; order Diaporthales; family Diaporthaceae; genus Diaporthe; species Diaporthe humulicola. The sequence continues at coordinate 129,705 of JBBWSL010000058.1, read as the reverse complement.
ACGACGCTGCGTGACTGCCTGCCTTGGTTATTGTCGTGTGTCCTACCCCTCATGTCTTACTCCGGTGTGACTTCCGAGGGTCAAAACAACCTGCATCTGCCTTCTTCACTTTCTTTGCGGGGCGTGTCCGACTTTTGACTCTCAACCACCACGTACCTGTACGAAACGTATGCACAGGTCGACATCATGGCAGCAGTGCCTCTCTTCGTCAGGAGGGCACTCCTCCTACTCACCGCGGCTACGGCAGCCGTGGTTGCCGAGACATACGACACTCGTTTCGAAGGCGTGACCTGGGACAACGATAATTGGATCCTCAAGACGACCACACTCGACCAGGGACACTACCAATCGCGCATGTCCCTCGCGAACGGCTACCTCGGGATCAACCTCGCCGCCGTGGGACCTTTCTTTGAGGTCGACACCCAAGTGAACGGGGACAACATCAACGGTTGGCCACTGTTTGGTCAGAGGCAGACCTTTGCTACCATCAGTGGCTTCTGGGACCTGCAGCCCACCACAAATGGCACAAACTTTGAGTGGCTGCAGGAGTACGGCGGGGAGAGCGTCATCAGCGGTGTTCCTCACTGGGCTGGCTTGACTGTCACTGCTGGAGGGCAAACACTCAATGCTTCTGTAGATGCCGCCCAGATCTCCAATTTCACCTCGGCTGTGGACTTCAAGGCCGGTGTGATGTCTTGGAACTACACCTGGACTCCTGAAGATGGCACGGCTCTGGGAATCGGGTACACCATCTTGGTCCACAAGCTCAACGTCAATCAGGCCGCCGTACAATTGGCCATTACGGCAGAGTCTGACCTCAATGTTACCGTGACAGATGTCATCGATGGTGACGCTGCAGTGCGAACGGACTTTGAGGACAAGGGCTCAGGCAACAGCACAATCTGGACGGCTGTCCGACCCAATGGCATCAATAACGTGACAGCATATATATACTCGACACTCTCAGGGGATGGCGTCTCGACAACACAGCCCATCACGGACAGCCCGGACATTGGCCGGAACCAGTCAAGCATTGCCCAGTCCGCTGAAGTCAGCATTCGTGGAGGGAGCAGTACCATCATTTCCAAGTATATTGGAGGGGCTTCGACAGATGCATTCTCCGACCCGCAATCTGTCGCCCAAGACGCATCGTCTTCAGCTGCTGCTGCAGGTTTCGACAGTCTTCTCGAGTCACACAAGGCAGAATGGGCTAGCATCTTAACAGCGGATTCTGTTGATGACTACTCCGTCCCAGAAACCGGAAGCCTTCCAGACGATCCATATATCGTCGAGCAGCAAATCACATCTGTGACCAATCCTTTCCAGCTGCTACAGAACACTGTTGGCCCCAATGCCATCGCCGCCGCTGGGAACAACTCCATGCTGAATGTGAACAGCATCAGTGTCGGCGGGCTCGGGTCTGACAGCTATGCTGGGCTTGTATTCTGGGATGCCGATATCTGGATGTCACCAGGCCTTGTTGTCACCTTTCCGGAGGCTGCCAAGGCCATAGATAACTACAGGACGAGGCTGTTTCCACAGGCACAGAAGAACATTGAAATGGCTTTCATCTCTTCACAGAACGGCACTGAGTTTTCATCTGGCGGCGCAGTCTACCCTTGGACGAGTGGCCGTTTTGGAAATTGCACAGGTAAGATGACTCTTGACCGCACAGTGAGTGGAAACAGCTTATGCTTATTGGCCGCGCAGGTACTGGGCCATGTTTTGACTACGAGTACCATATAAATGGAGACATTGGACTCAATCTGTACAACTACTACGCTGTTACTGGCGATGAAACCACATTCAGAGAGGAAATGTTCCCTATCTACGACGCCATAGCGACCTTCTATTCTGACCTGCTCGCCTTGAACGAGACAACAGGGAGATGGGTCCTCACAAACGCTACCGACCCGGTATGTTTTCACTGAGGATAGCTGAGGGCCGAAGTACATGTTTGCTGATATATATTCACAGGATGAGTACGCAAACCATGTTGACAACCCCGGTTTCACAATGGCCTTGATAGAGACCCACCTGAACAGGACAAACACCTTCCGCTCGAACTTCGAATTGGAGCTCAACGACGCAGCCGCCAACCAGAGCTCCAAGATCGAGGTGCCTGTGCTGGAAGAGGCAAATTTGATCCTCGAGTACGCCACTATGAATGGCTCTATATCCGTCAAGCAGGCCGACGTCGTTCTTGTGGACGACTTCCTATCATACCCGAACCCATACTCGCTGTCCGACCTAGACTACTACGCCGGAAAGCAGTCTCCCAACGGGCCAGGGATGACATACGGCGTCTTCAGCATCGTCGCTAACGCGTTTTCACCTTCCGGCTGTTCAGCCTATACCTACGACGTGTATGCCTCTCACCCTTATATCCGGGCACCCTGGTTTCAGTACTCAGAGCAGCTTCTGGATGACTACACCGACAACGGGGGCACTCACCCTGCGTATCCTTTCTTGACCGGCTCAGGAGGTGCAAACCGAGTGGCCATATTTGGCTACTTGGGCCTGCGCTTGCAGATGGAATCTCTCAACATCGACCCGTCACTTCCACCGCAAATACCCCATCTGAGTTATAGGACGTTCTACTGGCAAGGCCACGCTGTAAATGCCACATCTAATGCAACTCACACCAGCCTCAGCAGAGTCTCGGGCAATAGCCTGCCTAACGCCAACGAAGCCTTCGCCAACTCATCCATTCCAATCACGATCGGCAGCAACACAACGGTAGTCCAGCAGCTCCCAGCCTCGGGTGATGTCGTGACCATCGAGAACCGAGCCATCGGTACCATCAAGACCTGGGCCGGCAACCTAGCCCAGTGCCTCCCAGCAACGAGCCCGGAGGATTTCGAGCCAGGGCAATTCCCCTTTGCCGCCAACGACGGCGCAGTCTCGACCAAGTGGCAGCCTATCGCCGCCAACGTGTCTAGTAGCGTGACGATCGACCTCGGCGAGGACGCCGCGGGCCAGCGTGTCGCGGGATTCAGGTTCGACTGGGCACAGGCACCACCCCGGGGATACGCCGTGGCGTTTTCCAACACCACCAGCAGCGCCGGGGCTCAGGGTAGCGGAGACGGCGCGTCAAATGTCACGGAGAGCGACAGCGTTGAGATTAGTAACCTCTACGATGCCGAGAGCGTCTCTCAGATCACTCCGTACTCGAGCAACACAACTAATGTGACGGTGGACGGTGACGTCTATAGTGGTCGGTATGCAATTTTAACCATCTGGGGGAACCAGGCCACCGGTGACGATGGCGTCGGAGCAACGGTGGCTGAGTTTGCTGTTATTGCGGAGGGTGGTGATACCGGTAACTCAACTGGTGGTGGAAGTGATGGGGGCAATGGAACTGGTAGTGGTGGGGACAGCGGTGGTGGCGGTGGATCAGAGGAAAATCGGGCGAGCAAGTTCGATTCCACTCGCGGGTCATTCGTTGCTTTGGTGGTGGGCCTGAGTTCACTGTTACTGCTGTTCTAACTTGATCTATCTAATGCATGGGCGGTCTATATATCCTTACCTGAGTTTAAATATGATCAGAAGTGGTGCAGAAAACAGATTCAAACGAGGCATTGATCCAATATTGTGACTCACAGAAATGACGTTGTGGTAATTACGCTGTTCAGGTCACAGGATATCCCTCCACTTGAATCTGATTTTGAGGGGAAGGAAGTTGTAGGCATATATATTCACTGAAGTAGCCTGTGACAAGATCCCTCTCAGGCAACTAAATTCTTCCGCGAGACTCAGGTATTTCGACCTCAGGATTCCAGGGTCCAATCCAACACCCTAATTGTCCGAAGTACAGTTTGGGAGTGGCGAGTACATCGTGTCGTCCTGCTGCCAGCCTCGAAGCCTCGAAAATCTAGACCACCAGTAGCGAATCATCCAACCCTCCATCTCGGTGACCTCATGGACATGGGCACCGTAGTCTCCAGGCTTCATCACAAACTCGGCCGGGGCGTTTGGCGGGAGCCACAAGTTGGAGCAAATGGTGTGATTCCGGGAGCCATCGTCGAGGTAGTCTGGGAACCCGAAAGTGTGTCCCTACAGAACGAGTTAGTGAATTATTCGTGGGTACCCCTAAAATTTGGAGGGTTACCCACCGTTTCGTGAAGCAAAAGCGGCCAGTCCGGCACCTTGCTGCCGACAGTTTCCCAGCCAGTGTACCCAACGTAGAACCCGAAGCCAGTGGCCGCGGCCATAGTCATGTTTCCAAAGCCAATTGGATCAAGCAGGAAGAACTGGTGGTAGCGATTGTCTGCGCCGCCATCGCACTGGCTGTAATCTCCATCTGGGTGTTCGTGGCGAGAGCAGCCAGGGTTGCAGTTTGGCAGCCCATCCTCGTCAGTGAAGTTCGAGTAGATCTCAAATCCTTCGGAGGAGCCTTGCACTAGACTTTCATCGCTAACCGCCCAACCGGTAACATTAAACTTGACTTGATCGTACGGGAAATTGTCGTAGCCGGGCAGGAAACCCAGCCAGGATTGGTAGTTGGCCTCATACACCTCCACGATTCGGCGGCGAGCATCCTCGGTCAAGGTCTTGTTGGGACCCCAGCGCATACAAACGTTGATAGTTCTGGCAGGAGACATAGAATCAGCGGATGAGTCCATGGTGTGAATAAGAAAAATTTGCTTTTAGCATACCCATTGCCGTCCATGATTTGATCCAGAGCCCAGTTGGGGTAAGCTTCGAGGTCCAACACGTCCCTGGACCGGACGACGGCGTTGTCCCAGGCCGGCGAGACCGAAGACTTCCATTTGTCCGGGATGTCGCTCGGTGTCAACATGCAGCTGCCAAGTGGCAGTAGAGGTGCCACGATGACGAAGACGTGGCGAAGTCGAGGATACATTTGGGCTTGGAAAGACAGAGTGCAACTGGATCAGACTGACTGTCGAGATGTAAAGATTCACTTGGCAGTATTGGTGATCAGTACAGCGTCGTACCTCTGTCATTCGACTAATAACCTCTTGAGCTCGGAGGGGAACGATGATTTGGTCCGGAATTCAGATTTCTTATAAGCAATCATCAGTGGCCCAGCGTGGATGATGAAGATAGCTAAGCCGGCTCTTCGGCCGGCCAGTCGTACTTTTGCGCGAACATCCCGCCGAGCTGGGTCCGCTCGGTTACAGCCGAGGGCAGGGGTGAGATTACCAGTCTGCACTTGGCTCAGCAGTTCTCTCAATAATTCTGATAGATCCAACTTTTGAATACGAAGAAACCTATCCCGTTCACTGGCAGATGAATTCAGCCTTGTGTAATTTCCCTCCCGCGTGGCTCAAGCATCTATTTGTGGGGTGTAAAGATCACGATCTTTGCTTTCCCCTTGTGTTTTCAGCTTCGAGGTAAAGGAATGTTTTACGACGTTATGACAGATTGGTCGTAGTGAGGGACTAGGCGCCCACACCTTTTGCCTTTTGATATCGCGGATGAGCATATCCGAGGTCGTCGTATTGCCGCCCCGGTAGTGATCATTCTGCACACGTACTTGGTTTCTTGGCTGAGTGCAAGTGGAAGGAAAATACAACTTAGAATGTTCTTCACAACAAACGGTCCAGGCAATTACCCAGATCTGTGCGAAGACTTCAACCCCCCATTTGACTCTGCACCTGTTGAAAATTACGTAGATCGTCGTCCGTTCCCCAAGCAATACCACAGTACGGCAGCTTCTCCACGCAACTTGCGCGAAGACTAGTGAGTACTTGTTCCTGTATAATTAGAAGCATTTATTGAGTCACTAAGCATTGTCAGGGTCTAGAACCCGTGTTCAGCTGAATATTTGAACCTGCGCCGCGTTAAGGTTCCGTTGCAGAGGTGGCTGTCGTTGGTAGGTGGATATGTCGGCGATGCCGTGACCGCAATCGCGGCCGTGATGCCGAGTGACGAGGTGTTGGATGAAGTGCTCTGGCGGCCGCGCCTCAAAACGGAGCTCGCCGTGATCCCTGTTGTTTACCCCGTGGTTGTAATGCAATGTGGCCCCGACCCACAGCGGGTTGCGCGACAAGGATGTTGGCGAAACACTCCTATTGACTTTTACGATGTAGCCAATGACAGCAATTCTGACTCCCTCTGCACTTAGAAAACCCAGCCTGTGTTCGGTGTGATCCCTAACCTCATAGAGAAAATCTCAGCTTTAATTTTCAGTCTCAGCGTCCCACTGACGTCCCAAGGAGTCATGAACCATTATTCAATTTAGCAAGCTGTTATAAAAGCTCACTGCTCAGCGTTCGGTGCTCAATAACCACAGTTTTCTACACCAATCCCAGGTTTTGACTCATAATCGCCACGGTTCCCACTTTGCCCGTCTCTCAAGTCCGGTCCTCATCCTTCTTCAACTGAACCTCATTACTTTCAACATGGTAGGCCTCCATACTCTTCCCAGACTTCATGGGTTGGGCTTGTTGCAGTTAACTGCACGTTGTCCATTATCTAGGACTGCAACTTGAAGTCTTGGGTTGCTGACGTCGTGTAATCCAGGGCAACTTCTGTGCATATTTACTTGCCTTCCTCTTCCCGCCCCTGGCAGTTGCTTCCCGCTGCGGTTGTGGCTCTGAACTGCTCATAAGCATACTGTTAACTGTTTGCACGCTGCTACCCGGCTCCATCTGTAAGCAAATTCAGGCTCTTAGCAATATCCATCAGCTAATTCTATTGGGTTAGATGCTTGCTTCATCGTACATCGAACTGGGAAAGAGAAAGGGGGAGCTGGATCGGGAGCCTAACCAAGAGGCCTTGCAAGATAGGGGAGAGTTGCAGGAAAGGTTAATATTTTAATTTTGTATTTTAGAGAAATTTACTGTAGCACGAGCACTTCGTCAACATCCTGTCACAAAGATGAAATTCAATGGGCACTAAAGAGGGTGTCAAAGTAGGTCGTCCACCCTCGTCCATTTTACTAGCCAACGAGTAAAAGGTCATTTCTACTCGAATTACTATGAGATGGCCAAAGCCCTTCGCAGGGAAAATTTGATTGACATGAGTTAGCCGCTGTCTTGAAAAAAAGCCCACGCGTATGAAAGAAGACAGCAACAGTTCTCAAACTTGCCAAATTTACGGACGCACACATGAATTAACGTAGCTCAAAGCAACAAACATTGCCTCAGTCAAAACACGTGATCACTCTACAAACGTCCCAGTGTCATCTGAGATCACTTTGCAAGGACACTGACAAGTTGCACCATGCAGACCACGCCGGAGGTCACCGTTGCAACACGCTTCCTAGCACAGCAAAGAATGATTGAAACTGATTTTCTACTCTTTTCTTTTCGAGTGTGAGAACTTCAGAGCAAAATTACTGTAAAGGACGGGGGACACATAAGTTTGGTTTGATTCATCAAAAATTCTCGAAAACCCAGCTGGCTGAAATGAGACTGATTTCTTGCGAGGCTGACTCTTAACTCCTTGTATTCCTAAGATTTTTATCAGAAAGTGGGTATGTGCTCCCTTTGGGCTTGGGAATTCTTTCAGCAACTGCACGAGTCTTTTAGAAGAGAAGTTCCCATTCATTATCTCCAACGTGCCACTACATCTGACACCTCCTATCTATTTTCCCCATCCCAACCCTACCTAGGATACTTTCTGCGTCTAACTATGTATTTAAAACCTTAGAATTGCAAACACTACAACAGTGAAGGCAAAGGAAAGTCCAACCATCGGCTTTGTTTGCCCAGCAGCGCCCTCCACCCTGATGGCGTTCAGAAGCATAGGTGGGGTGTAAGGACCTGGAGACGTAGAATTCATCGTTCCGTCCCAGCAATATTTCGAGAAGCAGCCTTTGCAAACCTCGGGAACCGTAGTATTCGTCCTGTCCCAGCTGCGAGACATAATGGCGCATCCAACACACGTGGGCCATTGCGAGTCCACCGTACCATTGCCCCTTGTAACGACATCGTACCCATTCTGGATGATCGCATTTCGCACGTCGAGTTGGTATGACGGGTTAAAGGTCGAGACATTCGAATTGAATACATAGGGCGAATGTGGGAGATAGATAACAAGCGGCGCGGTGCTATTGGCGGTCAGATTTCCAGAGTCGCATCCGAACATGGTAGGGCGCGAGTTCAGTCCCAGGTTGATAAATGTGTTCACATCAGGCACCGGAGGGAAGGTCTTCCCATTGTCTTGAGACAGTGAACGCTCGTACGTGGCCACCATTGCAGTTCCATTTGGCCAGTTTGGCCCCGCAGCATCCAATGTATCGGCGGAAGAGTCAACGGCAAAAATGACGTCGACCTCGCGTGAAGGTTGTAACAGAGGTGTGAATGGAATGTTCTGGAGATCCTCGCCGCCGTCGACAAGAGTGAGCTTTTTAGACTGCGCATTCGCGTTCGTTGCGCTGTTCCAGTGGTAGAAAGGGTCTACGGCTAAGGTTAGCTGATGATTACATATGATTCGATTTGGAGCATAGCTTACTGGGTGACCAGTCGGCAACATCCACATGGTTTTCGTCCAATCCCATGAGAACACTGGTGACGGCATCCTTGAGTATGGCGGGTACCATGTCGGTTGTGTTTATCTGGATCAGAAATTGATTGAATAATGAACTCGACGTCCCGAAGACGAAGCTCAACTCGTCAAAGCCAGTGACACATTTGTCGTTGGCTGGGATTTTACCGCCCTCGAAGTTGGATCCAACATATCGGAGAGGAACGAATCCGACGGAATCGAAAGACCCCAATTCCCATGGGGTGAATTCGTAGTTGGTGGTGTTGGTCGAGAATAGGAAGGATTGGCCTTCTTGGCGCTCATCAGCCACGAGGATTGGCAGGGGAAACTCGGCGGCAACGAAAATAGGGTTATGCTGGACCGAGGAGTACGTGGAAGCTGTGACGAATGAGCGAATGCCGCACGCAGAAGATGATATATCATGGCTCACCAGAGTTTCCAGAGGAATTCAGCAGTTGAAAAGACAGAGCTCGGCCCCAAAAGTCGGTAAGGGTAGTATTGAAACCACTGTCAACCTTGGCTGCGACCTGGTCGACGATTTCTCCGAAGTATGCTCCAGCATTCGAAGTGCCAGTGTCTCCCATGTCAGGTCCCTCAAAGATGGAGTTTTGGAACTGCCAGATGGAAGTTGTATCATCTGTGTCGACTATACTCTGGACGGTGGGAAAGTTGTTCGCGTACAGAGAAGACACGAGCCAGCCACCACCGGACAGACCTGCGAGATACGTTGCAGATTGCAAAAGACCTCCGAGCTGTCCATCACCGGTTGAACCAGGCGTACGCTTGTCATACGCAGCAATGGCTCCGGCCCCGTTCAGTAGGGCACGCCAACCGCCTCCCGACACTGCAATGCCGAGGTTTGGCAACATGGAGACATTCCTCGCGCCGTCGAAATAGGCATCAGAGTCGAACCCAGTGATCCCGAGGCGCTTAACGAGATCTTGCAAGGCAGGCACAGTATTCTTCCGCCGCTTCTCGGTCCAGAGTTTCTCGCTCTCGGAGAGGGACTTTGAGTCCCTGATGATGGGTCTATCGTTGGAAGGGCAGTCAATAGTTGAAGGGCCGTATCCGTTTGCTGTCCCGTCAGATGTCAGTTGAATTGACTTCTCCAATACTTCAGCTGGGGTCGCTTACTTGATGCCGCGGACAGCAGCATCGGCGCAGTCGCCAATAGAAATAACAGCCCATTGACCATCGTAGCGAGTAAGAATGAGACTTGGAGAACAGGCTCTCATGCACGATTGTCCTTCTCCCTTGGTACTCTCTCACCATATATAGTTTCCATAGGGGATCTCGAACTAGACATCGGAGCATGCACTCGTTGTTTGCGACCCATACGCACGATAGGTGCTTGCTGTCTCATCTCGTATTCCATCGTGGGGCCCATCTCTTGAAATCTTGTGATGGGCTCCCTCCGAAGAACCGAAGTCCAATGCCTCACAAAACATTATTTCCCAAGAAGCAATTCGCACTGAAGCCAACAGCTGTCACACTGCAGTGGACTCAATAGTCCCGGGCTCGACGGTCTTCTGCTCTCCACTGTGGGTCCCGAAGGAAATCGGCCGAGAGGCTTCAACTTCGCGGCCCACTGAATCGCATCACTTTTTCCATGAGTCGTGCCCACAAATCCTGTGGTGGGGCTCATCGAGGCGCTGCCATCTTGCACTAACTTCCGGGTAGCCTGAAACATGGTTTCGTAGAACCCTTGTAAATACGATGCAGCCAATCAAGTAGGCTCCGAGTCCTGTCCATCATAGCAGCCATCAGTGTGGTCGGCCCTACCGCTGACCCACCGCCTGGTTGAGGCTTAGCACGACGTTACTACCAGATATTTTTCCTCGGCTTGAATTGCTTGAGGTTGCCGGAACCGTGGGTTCTGCATCGATGATAACTACTTTTTCAGACGCGTTCTTTTGGCCAACAACAAACCTCTGCCGTCCACGCTCACGATTATCCAGCCGCTTGCCGTTGCTTCCCAAAATGAGTGGCCCGAAAAATATCCAGACGAAGCCAAAGCATACGAGGGCCTCCGGCCCCAAGGTCAGAACGGGGTGTTTGACATGGTATGCGCCGTCTCCATTTTCTGCACATCACCACAAAAGGGGAACACAACTAACCACACCCATCGATCCGTAGCAAGTGAGTGACTCTACTCTATTGGTCCGTTCGTAATTCTGACCACATGCGTCTAAAATTAGAGTCCGCCATGTGAAATGCGATGAGGCCAAGCCGATATGCAAGAGATGTAAGTTGTCTGTGGTTAATTTGATGTGTGTGCTGGTGCCAATAGGTGAACAGGCCAAGACCACCAAGTCACATGCGATGGCTATCTTCCGCCGAAGAAAATGCAACTCGTTCAGAAGAGGCCACGAAAGATGCACGCACATTCGAAGAACGACGCTGATCCCATTTTACCTCTACCCCGTGCTTGTCTCAATCCTGATTCCCTCAGAGACCATTCGTGGACGGTCTTCTTTCACCACTTCCGCACGTCTACTGTCACAGACCTTGCATTGCCGCCCTACTCCACCTCCTTCTGGGACCGGCACGTTCTACCCCTGTGCAATGCCATACCGGCTGTGAGATTTGCAGCCACGGCCCTTGGGGTTGCTCATCGAGCATTCTTACTGGAGTCCCCCGACCGTTCAACCCAGGAAGCAAAGCAACAGCTAGAAGACATCGCTGTCCACCAGTATAACAACGCCATCAGCCAGCTCCTCCGACACGCTTCTGCAGGCGGACCTATGGATGTACGAATAACAATTACCTGCTCCTTGCTGTTCTACTGCCTTGAGAATATGAGGGGTCATTCGGATGAGTCTATCCAGCACTTGAGGGCTGGTTCGAAACTCATACTTTCTCTTCCTCCTCATCCTTCAACCGAGACGGGAGAATCTGGTACCAATAGGAAAGATCCCATAGGGGAGATTGCCAGTCTTTTTGCGCGAGTTGGCGTTGAGGCGTCACTGTACAGTGAAGACGAAATTGTGCCTGATCTTAGGTCTCATATGACGCCAGCTTCGAATGCCTTGGATGATCCATCACAGCCTTTTCGAGACTTCAATGATGCTCGAGACTCTTTTTTCAACATCTATATCGACCTTGGCACTTGCACGAACAGGAGTTTTGTTCTGGTTAGAAATGGCTACAGAGACCAACTACTTGCTGGGGAACTCCCATACTTACTGCACCTCGCTGACAAACTCGACCCAAGTACCACTGATCCATCGACTACCTTGTTTCACGGCCCTTCGTACGCTAATGGCCTCGACACGGGCCCAGTCATTGTCAGATTCAGGAGTTGGAGTCGGCGATTCAAGAAGACGGTTGCAGAAGCTGAAAAGAGAGGAACCACGAAGCGCGAGCGCCAAGAGATCGCGATGCTTGAGCTGCGACGGCGCGTGTGGGACACCATGCTCGACGAGGTTCCGGACGGAGATGCGGAGCATGCTGAAAGCATTCTCAATCAAGCTGAGCTTGTTCTCCAGTCCTTCTCCTCGAGCCACCCGATCTTCACCCTCGAGAGCAACGTCATACCATCGGTATCATTCATCTGTTTTTACAGCAATGACGAGAGAAACCGCAGACGAGCCTTGGATATTCTCCGGTCAGCACACATGAGGGAGGGCGTTTGGGACAGCAGCAGTTTGTTCAGCACGATTGAGCCTCAATTCCCGGAGCTCCAGCTGCCCAGTACGGTGGTGCCGATGTCGAGCCAGAATCTTGGCAGGTGCATGTCTGATATCATCGATAAGCCTCAAGTCTCCGGTGTGTTATAGTCCGGGGAAAAGGACCAGAACGCGCCAAAATACATTCTTTTCAAAAATAAATTACCAGCGAGGTTCGAGTGAGTTGTCGTTGGTTCCCTCGCTAGCTTGATTACTCGGGTGTCCGCTACGCGGCCGCAGCATCTTCATAGTGAGCAGGGCTCCCCACCCAATGTCCGTTGGGATATATAAGCCATAGCTTCTCTACAGTAACATTTTGGATATTTGAAGAATGTGGCTGTGGTACTGTAATAATGCATTTGATTTTTGACACAAGTCAAATGCGACTGGTCTTTTCTGTAGGTCTATGTACTGCGCAAGGAGAAGGACAGTATGTGCCGTGATACTGGGGCCGCCAGTGTCCATCCAGTAGGTCGTTGATTCGACATAATCCTGGGGCACCATTTGCATTCTTGAGTGCCATCTGAATTCATGTCCTCCTTTCCGATCTCCTCGTACATTGCCTCTGAATGCCAATGGGCCGCTGATCATGTTAGATCAGGCCTGAGGTGAAGCACGATCGTCCGAGCCCCCCACGTTCTCATCCTGCTCCTGGGAGCCAGTGTCCATGCCCAATCCCTTCAGACTGAGTTTCTCCAATGCTTCCTTCACCGTGTCTTCGAAGTCCATGTTGTCCAGGTCCAGTCCGTCGCGGATCATTTCGTCCACGATCTTCAGGGCCTCATTGAGCAGCGGCTGCTCAGCCGGAGCCTCGACTGGTTCATCAAGCTCGTCCAGGTGTCGGCCATGCAAGGTTATTCCATCCAGCATGCCCGGATTTTCCTCCAGCCATTCAGTCATCTCGTCGTGCTTGCCAGTGTCGAGGGTGAGCTTGGTGCCCACGCTCTCGGCTGCCTCCTGACATCGACGATAGAAGTCAAGGATGTTCTTCCAGACAGATTCGTCTCCCCCGGGACAGATGAACTCCATGCCCTTTACGCAGCAGGCCTGCTCATGTGGCCAGCCTCTTGATATCAAGACATCCAGCTCTGTGGAATCGCGGATCGAAATGAAGTCGCCGCTCGGAAAATCCTCATATGGGACTGGGTATCCAAGCGCTTCAGCGCTCTCATATTCAGGCACGCCACCTCCGTTGGGCCTGGGGTATGTGACGGGGTCCATCTCCTTGGCCGAGAAGTGGGTGAGGTAGATCTTGTTGATCAGAGGCATCTTAGGGGATCGGGCGTCATAGAAGACCCAGTGTCCGCTCTGAAAGGTGATTCTGAAGCCGTAGGACCACAGGTCCAGTCGATCCATGATGGGGACGAGGCAGTCAATGACAACGCTGCTGAACAACCGTTCGTTCTCTTCTCCGTACTCCCAGAAGAGCAAGCAAGGCTTGATTCCCTTGAGGACGAAGAGGAACTGCAAGTGGTGTCGGAGTTGAGCTGCGCCAGGCCAGAACTTTTCATCGGGAGTGTCGTCGTTGCGAGAGCACACATGTGGGCCCGCAGAGGAGCCCTCTGGGGCATTGAGGGTTATCTCACGCTCCTGGTCCCGGAATGCCTGCATCAAAATCTTGTTAGCAAAATGTCTCCAGGATCACGAAGTGTTGGGGGCGATGGCAGGCAGGAACGTTTGGAGGAGGGCTGACCTTGAAAGCCTCCTGCACAACGCGATCGAAGTTGCCATCATCACGCTGTTTGTTGCCACCAGTGCTGGTTTCTGGGCGGTCCGCAATGGGGTCCTCGTCAAGATTGAACCAAATGTCGTTGAAAGCTGATGCGTCCAGCTGGTGCGATGAATCAAGTATATTGTTGACTTCCTCTCGAATCCGCACGATATCGGACGAGCAAGAACAGCCAGGCACTGCACAAAATCTCATTGCAGTGACCAAGGCCTTCAGGCCGTAATTGTCGATGCTGGCCATGGCTTTGTGGTGTGGTAAGGTGAGTTGAGTTGGGCAACAGTGTGTCAAGAAGGGTGTGGAAAGTTGGAAGATGGGAAGGATGAAAGTTGAAGCATTTCCTGCTGAGATTCTGGGTTTAAATATGTCTCGTGCAAACGACCTCAAGAGAGCCACCCACAATTCACCAAATGCAGTTGTGAAGCTGTCAGGTCTGGGAAGAGGGCAGTGACTCTAAGCTGTTACTTGGACAGATCCACCAAGTGCATCCAACAAATACATTGCTGTGAGTGCGACAGAGCCCACAGCACTGCTGGGCCAAAAGGATGACACAAATTTGAGAATCACTCTGGCGTGCAGGTAGAAAGCCGATGCAAGGAAAGGTGAGCTTTGAATGACCTTTCACGGCATGTGGCACATTTCTTTACAAATGGGGCCCATAGGAACACCTTGGTTGCAAGCAAAAGTTCATCGCCTCCTTCCGCAATCTCTGCCTACGGGGGTTGCAAACAATCTACATGACAGCTATATTCTGATGGGAAACGTTGAGCGATTCCCCCAATTGATTATGGTTTGATCCCGAGGTCTTTGAAGATGTCGATTTGCTATTATCTATCATTTCCCCATGGTATCTCTCACGCACACTCGTCATTGACTCCATCCCACTTTCAATTCTCTGCCAAGTCAATCTGATAGTTCTTGAACTGCCGGGCAGACACCTTACGGTCGAACAACAGGTCCAGCTCCTCGAATGTCCGTCCCATGGTCTCGGGGATGCGGAAGTACGCCCAGAAGAAGCACAACGCCGCCAAACCGCCAAAGAAGAAACCCAGCTTGCCCTGCATATTGGCCTCATCTGGGTTGATCATGTAGGGGATGCCAACGGTCATCACGATTCCCACAATAGCCTGCGAGGCAGTCGCAACGGCGATAGACTTGGACCGCACGCGGGTGGCGGAGGCCTCGGAGATGATGATGAAGCAGATGGGGCCGACAGAGAGGTCAAAGGCAAAGTTCCAAACGATCATGAGCGAGGACTCGGCCCAAGCAACGCCACTAGGACGGCCGGGGACACAATCGAGGATGCCAATCAGGAGCATAAGGACAACGAGGGCGGCGAGACCACACAAGTAGATGGAGCGGCGACCAAAGCGGACAATAAGGAACCACGAGAGGATGGTTCCGACGAAGCCAACGGCTGGGAAAATCGCGTCAGCACTGTTCACTGCAAACAGACGAACGATTGGAGAAAAGAGCAAAGGAACTTACCCAAGAAAACAATTCCCATCCCAAAAGCCATGCTCGTGGGCAGGCCAGCGAGCTGGAAGAAGTAAGTACCATAGTTGATGAGATAGATCCCACTCAAAACCTGGGTGCAGTAAACACCACAGCTAATCTCTGTCCGACGCAGGTTCGCGCCACGGAAGCAATCCCAGTAGGTGCTGCCCGCCTCAAGTTCCATCTCGAGCCGATCCGTCTCCTCAATCATGGCCAGCGTCGCCAAGACATCCACCTTCTCACTCGCCAGCCGGCGCAGCGAATCCTCCGCCTCGTCCCTCCTCCCCTGGCGGACCAGCCACCACGGGCTCTCGGGCACAAAGAACAGGCCCGGGATGATGATGGCGACCCAGACCCATTGCAGCGCGAACGGCAGGCTGTAGGCCCAGTGGTCGTCCATGGTCTGCGTGCCGGCCGTGACGCCGTTGGCGATGAGCTGGCCCATGACGAAGCACAGGTTGACGTAGCTCGTGAGGTGGCCGCGCAGCGCGACGGGGCACACCTCGCTCGCGTACGCCGGCGCGATGACGACGTAGCACCCGAGGACCAGGCCGCCGAGCAGCTCGCCGACCAGCAGCACCGTCAGGGTGCGGGCGAAGAACTGGATGAAGACGAGGCCGCCCGTCAGGACGACACAGGCGGCGAACGTCCACTTCCGACCGAATAGGTCCATCGGGTAGGCGGCGAAGAGGGCACCGACGACCTGGCCTACGGGGTTGCCCATGGACAGGCCCGTCTGCCAGGCTGCGGAGATGATGTACCCGCCTTCATAGGGGTATCCAAAGTCTCGCTGGAACTGGGGCGTGGCGTACAGGTTGCCGAGGAGCTGGGGGTCAAAGGCCAGCATGATGACGCCCAGCGAGACGAAGGCGCTCCAGAAGATGGCCTTGGGGTAGAGGTGGCATGCCTGGGTGAAGGTGAGCTCGTGCTCTGCCTGGATGGCGTGGGCCGTCGTTATCGTCTGCCCGATGACAGGCTTGGTGATGGTGTCGTCGCCATCATCAGCGGTGGTGTGCTTGGTGAGATCGTGCGCTGCCATCTTGGGCGGTGAGGTTGGTGACCTGCTCGCGGAAGACTGAGACGAGGCAAAAGTGCGGTAGCTTGTCTGTGGCTGTCCTTCTCGTCGACTTGATGAGATGCCAGGTGACTCCTCGTCGTCTACTTCTGCGTCTCTCTCCTCCCACAGCAATGGTCTCCTCTCACGACTCTCAGTATCGTCGGCAGACACTGCATGCGAGCTGACTGTCGCACTGCATCCATGGCCTGGGTCTCGTGCCATGTTTATCAACACCCGTGGCCTATGGGTGGGGAGTCCGGCATGCCTCTCTGTGCCGGTTCTGCTTATCCTTGTTATCTGCGGAGCCTGAGCCAGACACAGGTGCAGATGGCTTCAGCAGTGCAACGTTGTTCGGGAGGAATGGTGGGCTAACCCCAACGGGGTAATGGGGGCGTTGGAGTGCCAAGGGGATTTAGGTTTAGCGTCAGGAGACAAGCAATGAGATAGGAAGGGACCGTTCCAGGATGATCCCCGATCTTTTGACTGTCGTGTAGTTACTGTGTAGACGACACGATGAGAGGGCCCAAAAACCCAGGACGCTGAAGTCCTGGTGGACGAACCCACGAAAACCAATTTCTCACATGGCCGCAAGGAGATTCGTCGGGTTGAATGCTTCGACGCAGCTCTGTGGTGGGTGCACGATAAGGCACCGGCTGAGATCGATCACATCCTCGCCTATGGCTACTTGCATGCGACTAGAACCCAATTCGACAGAAATGTTGGATTGGAATATTTGAAGTGGAACGAACAAGGCTTTCTGTGCAACGACTCTGCGGATTCTTTTCTCTCGAACATGCGTTGCCAACTACGTTTATTCTCTTCTCTTGCCCGTCTTGCATTTTCTTGATGAATGAGACCTGTCGTCTTGTATCTGCTTGCCCTTCCTCATTGATTCTTTCACTGCGCTAGAGCTCTCCATTCCGTAATGAAACAAATTTCCTGACCCTGACAGACGACTCCATTCCGGAACTGATTCGCCATAGATACCCCCCCCCCCCAATTTCTTCACTAGAAGTCATGCTTATTGCGAGAGGGTGGTGAAGCATTTAATCAAGAACGAAATAATCCTAAAGGTATAAATTATTCTTCATCTGTAACCAACAGGTTCCCTGTACGCAGCCTGCATGGCGTTCAGATTGCATAGTAGCTAGAACGAACACGAGATTCTCGTTTCACTCTTCCAATAAGCCGACGGTGGAAAATGCAGTCCCCGCTCCTGTCATACCCAGGTGCTTTCTTCGCCCTTTTCAGCGGCGCCATTGTGGAAATGCGGGCACACGTCAACTTTGGCTTCAACTTCCGAGTTTTAAACTTTCCCCTTCTACCTAAAGCGATAGGAAAGAGCCACTCAACAATACTGGCCGATTTCGTTGTCTAAAAGCACTCGCATTCAAGCCCTTAAAGTCGCTGCCTTGCAAGCCAGGACACTTTCGTACTTTGTAGACTTCCAAGGTCGACAGGAGGCCTGAGCGACCTCCTCAATTCTGCCCACGGCTGGCTACGATTTGCCTGATAACATGGCGTCATCGGACGTGCCTTACTACGATGCAGCTCAGGTTCCCTCTCGCAGCCGGGCTGCGGACTTCCGTGATGGAGTCAACCCATTCGAGGCAACTCTGAGGTACATAACCCTTCGTTGTCATTTATCGATGTTGTTTGACTTGAACTGTAATTTGATGGGTGATATAGGTCGGCGTACGACATGGGTGCGGCCGCTTTGGCATTAGACCAAAGCCGCCAGGCCACCGTCTCACTACCGACGATGGACAGTGTTATTGCATCAGTCACCGTTGCAAGCGACAACCAGTCAGAAATTGCCCATCAAGCTTCGCGATTGGATGCGGATGGGGCCATCAGGGGACTCCGTGAGTTCCAGAAGCTGACCAACGTTTTAGAGCAACGCTATCCTAAGTATAGCTCTTTGGTGTTGGAATTGCTGGCAACATTGATCGATAAAGCGGTGAGTGACTATCTATGTCCATACTTCAAGGATTCAAGTAAGTTTCTGACTGTACGCTATACACAGCGTACTCTCACAGACTTTATGAAGTCTCTGTACATCGATCTTGCCGGAATATCTGAGTCTCTGAGCCATATATTCTTCGATTCAGACGTTTTGACTATTAGGAAAAGTCAGCTTGTGGCCGATCTCTACGCGGCGATCATGGCTTTCCTTGTTTCTTCGATGAAATGTATGTTTCGGGTCAGAAGTGGAGGATTCGGATCAGGGGTGACGAGTGGGAGAAGCCCGGAACGACAGCTCGAACACCTGAAAAAGATTGAAAGTACCAGCATGAAGATTCAGGCCGAACAACTTCAAGCGTTCCGATCGAAGGTCAGTCATCTCCCTCCTGTACCTGGAGATGTCCCAATTTTGACACCAGTCGCCCCCATACTCGGAGTTGTTCAAATATCATTCATTGTTGTACCTGGGCTAAACACATATCCCTAGATAAATGAAGATGTCCGAGACGCTCAACTGTGGCAGCAGATGACCATCAAGGGACAGCAGTGTGAGACAAGGGAATTGCAAACAAGTCCATTCTCCGTGATGGCGTACATCAGAGCTAAGCACGGATCCGATGAGGTAGATCTTATCGATTCAACATTGACGATGTGGCTACACTATGTCGCAGAAGCCCAAGACATTCAAAGGTTGGCGTGGATCGCCAAGACAGACCAAGACAGGCAGAATATTCTGCACGCTGCATCGAGGCAGGGCTATGTCAAAGTCGTGCAGTGGGCTCTGGACAAGGGTGTGAATGTCAAGGTCTTGGATTCGCAGAGGAGAACACCATTATTTGGCGCGGTGGAGGGGTGTCACGACGCTGTGATCCGTTTTCTCGTCACTATGGGAGCTTCTCGAGGCATGAATGTCAACCAGGTCAGCAAGAACGGCCAGTCTGCTCTAGATATTGCGGTTGCAATAGCTGACGCGAAGGGCTTGTCAACGGTTGACCTGCTGCTTGACCACCACGCCTCACCGACAGAAGGCCTGGATGGGGCCACCCTGCATCTATTATCCAGTGCAGCGAAAGGTTCCCTTCAACCTGATGCCAACATCAGTACACTGGCCGTGAAAGATCGACTTGGATACACAGTCCTGCACGAAGCCGTGTCCTTCGGTCATCTGGAATTAGTCAAGAAGCTCATGAAGTTCAAGGTCGATATCAACACGACAGCCACTGTGGGAGGCGATAGCATCCTTCATGTCTTGATTGAGAGGGGATGCGACTACCGCAAGTTCTACGACTCAAGTTCAGGAAGGGATTTGAATAATTTGCCGAAGTTAGGAAACATCCATGTTCAGATTGCCAAGCTTCTGCTTGAATATGGCGTGGTTGCAACACGAACTCGATGGTCAGATGAGCTCACACCACAGCAGCTTATCCGGGAGAAGCTTGAAAAAGCCGGCTTTGGACCCGGTGCCAGTCAAGAACGACAAGTTCTTATTGATCTGTCGCAATCATTGCAGGACCCTCCACTTGTAAGGTCCCAATTGAAGGCGCTTCAAGGGGATGCCTCTATCCCTACTACCGACGAGAAGAAGAAGACAGCTTGTAACCATTTCGACATTTCGGTGATTCGAGATCTGGTAGCGAAGAGATATCCGGTGGGAGGTCTCATCTACGACGATTTGTCGAAGCGGAAGCCTCCTGATCACGCAGAAACCGATGGAGACGCGAAAGTCAGAAGAGACTGGAGATGGATTCATCTACCTGCGAATAATGTAAGTCGGAGTGTGTCATATTTATCAAATTTAGTTCGTCATGCTAACCCATAGCTTTATAGAAAACCTGGGTAAAGGTACGATGTCATTTTTACCGTCTCTATCTTCTCTGGGATTCTTTTCTGGGGGGTGGGGGTGGGGGGTGCCGAATGAGTGCATCATGCAGCTGACCAGCGATCAGGACCTCATTCGAAATTTCAAGGCCAGGAATGATTCGATGATTTGTCTGGATTGGCCCGCTGGTCTGAACTGGTCCAGGGTAGATGGCTTCATCGAAAACTCGTTCCATGAATTTCGAGGCTTGGCCACTCATGCCCGATTTCGCAGACCCATGTTCATGGCCCTCTCAGGTTCAACCACTGCGGCAATTTCATCGTTGGCGGTGGGTACCTGATTTCTAAAGATAGATGACGCTGAGCACGTTGGTGATGGTGATCTCAAAAGGGCGCCTTTGCGAACGTTGAAGCTAAATTGCCACGATGTACAGATACCTTACTTTGACGTGGAGATCCTGGGGCGTCATTGTGACATTGAGAATGGTGCGGATCTGCCCAACCACCAGAATGAACAACCCAACTCGCTGCCTCGGCTGGAGAAATGGAAAATGCTTCAGGATGCTTATGGAGACCTACACACGCCGTGCTCTTTGGACCAATCTTATTATCTCTTCCTGCGTGACTTCACACTGAGAGATAAGACCCAAGTTGTGCTCAAGTACGCGAAGAGGAAGGCGGATGGCCAGAATTCACTAGTCCGGCCTAAAAGGTTGCTCATGGTGAATCAGGTTTGGCTTTGGAGGATTGATCCCAGTGGGTAACCAAAAATCAACATATTTTCTCATATATTCCCCATATGGTACAGCTACTTACTAAATACATAACCAGGAACTATCATCACTAGCTTTCCAAACCGGCGACATTCAAACAGCAAGAGCGAGCTCCTGGATTTCATTCTGGAAGGAATGTTGGAAGACCAGCCAATATCCACGGAACAGATGATTCTTCAAATCCTTATTCATGCCATTGGCTTCGTTGACGAGCCTAAGATAAATGCCGGTCTGGACGAGAACCTGTTCGATATATTTGAACAAAGCATTGCACACGAGGTAGGACACTGCTCTATTATTTCAGTTTTGAGGTTACTGGTCATTAATATCGATAGGCCGATGCGGAAACGATTTGCTACGATGAACTGTACGAGGCGCAGAAGGATCTGGTATATTTCCAAGAACGGCCCGAGAACATTCAGAATCAAATGGAAAACCTCCCAAAATGGTCCAAGAAGTATAAGGAAATGTATAAGGACATGGGAGATATGGAAATCAAAGAGGCCTTGGCCATGCATGAGGAAAAGATGTGCAACATCGTCAAGGAGGTCGAGCACCTGCGTGAGATCAAGGACATCCTGGACGAGCTCAAAATGATTGAGAGGGTCCTCACCGACCAAAAGACTGTAGTTCAACAGTATGAAAAAGGCGCACATAACATCTCGACTGAAGATAAGCCGACACTCGAAGATTTGAAGAATAGTCTTGATTTCCGCATCTCGAAAGTCGGAAGACTAACAAAAGATGCAACGGCAGTTCAGAACTCAGTGAGTTTGGCGCTGCTTCAGAAGCCTCTCTGCTCTCGCAACGGGTCCCCGACCTAGTTGCAAGGTAGGACTTCGGTCAAAAGCTAACGTGCTCCAATATGCCAGCTGAACGACCTTCTGGACCTCAAGCAGAAACAGGCGAATCTGATTGAAGCTCGAGACACCCGCCGGCTAGCCAATGAGGCTGATGACAGAGCCCGAGCAGGACAGAAACAAGGGCAGCTGATCTTCTTGTTTACATTCATCACCGTTATCTTCGTGAGGCCAGCCCAGCTCCGATGACACACTTTCATGGAAGCGCATTTTGATGACTTAACTATCTTACAGACTCCACTCTCGTTTGCTTCAAGCCTTTTGGCTGTCCCAAGCCGAGGCTTTCCTCAGAACAGCGAAGGGAACGGAGTTAGCTGGGCTCTGTGGCAGGTTGTGACGGCAATTAGTAAGTCAAGCATATGGGTGGGGATGTATGCAGGAATTGCTAATTTAGGTTGCCCATTAGTTGTGACAGAGGTGACAGGGGTACTGATAGCCATGGCTCTCATGTGGTTGTGGACGTTTAAATGGCGTGAATGGCTGATTGACTTGGGGAGGCCTGTGACAACGGCTACTCACAGAGGTATATTGGTAGCTACCCTCTTAGATTCACGATTTTCGATTAGAGATGTCAGGGTTGTAGACTGATCACGTAGAATTGTATTTCCTGGTTGCACTCATTCTGTCCCTATCTCTTAAAACCACAGCTACCCGTGGGTCTTCCCTCTAGTTGCCCCCTCCTGGTATAGTGGGGGCCTAAATCGCGCTATAGCTATTATCACGCTATATTTAATTGATTTATTTCCTAACTAAATTAATACTTTCCTATATAAATCTAAATCTAAATATCTTTATAAATTAGAATTTAAATTAAAAAAGGAAAAGAATCTCTAAATTACCTTTACTTAAGGATTTTAAAACTATTTTTCTTTTTTAAATTAAATAACAATTTATTAAGTTATAGTAATATTTACGGTTTACAGAAGATTAAATAGTCACTATCCAAAGCCTTACTATCAGGGGTTTTTGTGCTAAGGAGGCTTACTTATCAGAATAGTGGGTATATAGTGGTATTTTTGTAGAGTGGGTGCTTTGCTTAAGAGACTTTCTCCCTTAGGTTTAATGGAATTTTTGTATATAGCCCTATTACTTTGCCCTATACCTATTTCTCTAATATTTTAAACCTTTACCTTATAAGGGGGGGTGGACTGGTAGGGCCTTTAAGGATATTTTATGTACTAAGGAAGAGTAGCTCTGAAGATATGTTGCTGCTGCTAAGAAGTGGGGAATGAGGGTATTGCTGAAGAGAGCCGGGTATGATTTTTTTTACCTCCCTACTGCTAATGAGGAGTAGAAGTTATAGTATCACTGCTTGAGAGCTGCGTTATTATTACTAGAGTTATGCCGAAGTAGACGAAGCTATAAAGCTACAAAGCTATAAAGATACGAAGCTACGAAGCTATAAAGGAGCTGCGCCAAAGCCATCACTATAAAGCTGCGCGGAAGCTGCGAGTAATATTTTAAGAAAGCCCGCAGCTATTACTACTTTGCAGTCAGTTGTAAAGTAAAGTCCCCACAGCTTAATTAGCTATGAAGTGAAGTAGAGTAAAGTTAGAACGCTATATTTGCTTAAGTGTAGCGCTATAGCGAGTGGGTGGAATCCCTGCTGGGCTTTTCGAATAGCCTTTGAATCCCTTGGTATAGAAGCTTGCTACTTTGTACTAAACAGCACTAAAAGTAAGACCAGTACCTAGAAAAAGCAGCGCAAGAGTGGCGCGGAAGTTATACTCTATTACTCTATATCTGGACTATTATTAGTAAGGGTTGAAGTGGAAGTGTAGAGGAGGAGCTAAAGCGTAACTATAAGGAAATTAAAGTACAGAAGTAGTATTAAAGCAGGGGTGTAAAGGCAGAGTAGCTAAAGTGCAGAAGTAGTGTTAAAGCAGTTAAGTTAAGCAGTTACGTTAAAGCAGTCAAGCGGAAGCAGTTAAGTTAACTAGCTAAGTGGCTCAGAAGCAGCGTTAAAGCAGTTAAACCGAAGCAGTCAAGTCAAGCAGTCACGTTGAAGCAGTTAAGCGGAAGCAGTCAAGTTAACTAGCCAAGCGGCTCAGAAGCAGTGTTGAAGCAGTTAAGCCAAAGCAGTCAAGTCAAGCAGTCACGTTAAAGCAGTCAAGCGGAAGCAGTCAAGTCAACTAGCCAAGCGGCTCAGAAGCAGCATTAAAGCAGTCAAGCGGAAGCAGTCAAGTCAACTAGCCAAGCGGCTCAGAAGCAGCGTTAAAGCAGTCAAGCCAAAGCAGTCAAGCCAAAGCAGTTAAGTCAAGCAGTCAAGCCAAAGCAGTCAAGTTAAGCAGCCAACTAGCTACTAAGCGGCTTAAAAGCAGCGTTAAAGCAAGGCATAAGTAGTAAAGACCGTAAGGATATGGCCTGGGAAGAGGGAGTAGGGTATCTATTATACCCCCCCCTAATTTAAATTTTTCGGAAGTATTATACCGAGCAGATAAAGTAGTTAAGCAGCCAGAGTATGGAAGCATTGTGGAAGCAGCTAAACAGCCAAGCCATGCTTAAGTAGTTAAGCTATTAAGCCGTTAAGCAGTCAAGCAGCCAAGCAGCTAAGCAATCACGCAGTTAAGCAGTGTGGAAGCAGCGATAAAGCGGTGCCAGAGCAGACAAAGCCATGCTAAAGCTACCAAAGCAATTAAGCAGTATAAGAGTAGCGACAAAGCCGTACAGAAGCAGATAAAGTTAATAAAGTAGATAGAGCCATGCTAAAGTAGATATAGCCATACCAAAACAGACAAGCAGATAAAGCATTAAAATGGCGCTAAAGCAGTTAAGCAGTTAAGCAGTTAAGTAGTCAAGCAGTCGATCAGTTGAGCAGCACAGAAGCAGATAAAGTATTGGAGTAGTATTAAAGTAGCCAAGTAGTTAAGTAGTTAAGCAGTTAAGCAGTTAAGTAGTCAAGTAGTTAAGTAGTTAAGTAGTTAAGTAGTTAAGTAGTTAAGTAGTCAAGCAGTCAAGTAGTTAAGCAGTTAAGCAGTTAAGTAGTTAAGCAGTTAAGTAGTTAAGTAGTCAAGTAGTTAAGCAGTTAAGCAGTTAAGTAGTCAAGCAGTTAAGCAGTTAAGTAGTCAAGTAGTTAAGCAGTTAAGTAGTCAAGTAGTCAAGCAGTTAAGTAGTTAAGCAGTTAAGTAGTTAAGTAGTTAAGCAGTTAAGCAGTTAAGTAGTTAAGCAGTTAAGCAGTTAAGCAGTTAAGTAGTTAAGCAGTTAAGTAGTTAAGTAGTTAAGTAGTCAAGCAGTTAAGCAGTTAAGCAGTCAAGCAGTCAAGTAGTTAAGCAGTCAAGCAGTTAAGTAGTTAAGCAGTTAAGTAGTTAAGCAGTTAAGTAGTTAAGTAGCTAAGTAGTTAAGTAGTTAAGTAGTTAAGCAGTTAAGCAGTCAAGCAGTTAAGTAGTTAAGCAGTTAAGTAATTAAGTAGTTAAGCAGTTAAGCAGTTAAGCAGTTAAGCAGTTAAATAGTTAAGTAATTAAGTAGTTAAGTAGTTAAGCAGTTAAGTAGTTAAGTAGTTAAGCAGTTAAGTAGTTAAGTAGTTAAGCAGTTAAGCAGTTAAGCAGTTAAGTAGTCAAGTAGTCAAGTAGTTAAGCAGTTAAGCAGTTAAGTAGTTAAGCAGCATAGGAGTAGCAATAAAGTAGTACCAAAGCAAACAAAGCCATACCAAAGCAGACAAAATAGACAAAGCAGATAAGGCAATTAGAACATTAAAGTAGTACCAGAGCAGCGTTAAAGCAGCGCCACTAAAAAGGAGCGTTAGAAACACCAAGGAATTATCACCACTACCTAACTCGGCTGTAAGGGCATGGCCTTAGAAAAGGGAGCAGCCTATTAGGGGTTTTTATGCCAAGGAGGCTTACTTATTAAAATAACGGGTATATAGTAGCATTCTCACAAAGCGGGCACTCCGCTTAAGAAACTTCCTCCCTTAAGTTTAATAGAATTCTCGTATATGGCCCTATCACTCTGCCCCACACCCATTTCTCTGACACTTACATAGCGAATCTCACTGTAATTGTCTATAATATACATTATCTCTTGTCTTTTTAGGATACTTATTGCTGTTCCGGCTTAGTAGAGGAACTTAAAGAATACAAATAGTCTATATGTGGAATAGTGGCTGCCAGATGTAACGGTACGGAGCTTATATACTGCTAGAAGTAATTAAGCGTGTACTTAATTATTAATATCTTTTGGTGGAGCGGCATAATTCGCTAGTAGTAATTGAGTCTGCCGTCTCAATAATTAAGCATAAGGGTGTAGATTTAAGCCCCTATATTCGAAAATCTTTTAAGGTAAGAACTAACTTAAAGAAAGCCGCGGTTTACGTAAGGCCCCTTACTAAGTTAACTAACCTAGGGAAAGCTATGTTTACATAGGGCCCCTTATAAAGACTAAGACCTAATACGTCCCATTTGATTTTCAGGCCTTATATAAGCTTGCAAGCTAATCTAATAATGAATTAGAATGCTGCTATACCGATCCCACTTCCTCCCTTAAGTAGCTTTATCGCTCTAGAAGGCCTTAGGGGGGGTTATAATGGTATGGAGCTTATATACTACTAGAAGCAATTAAGTGTGTGCTTAATTGTTAATATTTTTTGGCGGAGCGGCACAATTTACTAGCAGTAATTGAGTCTGCCGTCTCACCAGAGCCACTGTAGCAGCCCCTTCTGGGCTGTTAACTGTGGCCTGGCTTTGTTGCTTAGTTAGCCTAAAAGTAGCCCTCTGATTGGCTGCTGAGGGTATAGATAGTCCTGGGGAAGGCTTCGCCTTTAGAGGCTTCCCTTCCCCTAACAACCACGAGAAACTACACCCACTACAACCCACGATAGTTGCTACAAGTGCACTCTAAAGCCTAACTAACACTATAGTAATATTTATATAATCTATACTAAAATAAGCATAAGTCTAGTCTAATTTACACTATATTTAAATATAAATATATTATTTTAATTAATATAAACTTAAAATTAATTAGAATTAATAAAACTTTATAATAAAAGTACTTTAAAGCTTTATAATCTTAAAACTATTTTTTCTTAATTTAAATCTTAATTTATAGAGATTTTTCAAATCAGATTTATTGTTGGTTGGGCTTTAGAGTGCACTTGTAGCAACGATCGTGGGTTGTAGTGGGTGTATTCGTTCAATTTCGTTGGTTGTTGGAGGAAGTGTTGCCTCTGAAGGCGAAGCCTTCCTCGTGGCTATCTATAGCCTTAGCAGCCAATCAGAGGGCTGCCTGGGGCTGACTAAGCAACCAAGCCAGGCCACAGCCAGAAGCCCATATGGGGGTTCCGGAGTGACCGTGGCAGCCACATTTATATAAAAAATTGCTTATTTGGGTAGGAAAAAATCACTTAAATGCAGCATGATAATAGCTAAAGCGCGTTACAGGCCCCTACTGCGCCAGCAGCGGGTGAATGGAAGCCGAAGCCCACGGGTACATGCTAACCGTCGCTGTTGACATTAACAAGCCCCATCACATCTACCTCGCAGCTTTCGCGTCCGTACCACTGTTGCCTTCCCACTGATTCCGCTGCTCCTGGCGGCCGCCCGGCATCCCTCCCTGGACCTTGTCCAACTTCTCAGCCGGATTGTTCTTGGCAAAGGGCCCGGCGGAGTTGTTGTCGACCTCTTTTTCGGCGATTTTGCCTGGCTGTCCGACCATGTAGAAGAGGGGTATGCTGATGGCGAGGAGCATTCCCGCGATGGTCTTATTCCTCATGCTCCTGTTTTACTCGTTGGTAAGTATGAGTTCACCAAGACTGGTTCACAAGATAGTAGCTGACGTACGCGTTCTGCTCTGCGCGGGCCTTGGGATCTGGGGGCTCCTGTCCGCCTGGGCCACCGAGATCATCCTTGTCGCCCTGACCTTTGGGGGCGTAGTGACGGCTTTGGAAGCAGGCTGCGGGTCGTGCGCCTTGGGCTTGAGCTCGATAGGCGGTGGACAAACCAGGGCGCGAAGCCAGGGAGGTGAGTCTGAGAGCCCGTGCGGAGGACATCTCTACCGTCAAGATTTCTGTTGTTGCAGGATTGCGGTCTTGAGAGTTGTAGTGCTTGTGAACAGATTCGAGTTGTTTGGGACGGATTATTTTCAGGAGTAGCGGAAGGTGCACATGTGAGTAATATTATGAAGAAAAGCTGAACCGGGGAGACAGGTGTATGTGAGGTGTTTGAAGGGTGTGATCGACAGGCCGTTTTGCTCATCGGTTGGCGTTTCTTATGTATTGAGTGATCGAATCACTGCGTCGATATGGACGTTGACATGACGTGAGAGTTATCGCATTTCCATTCAATTGGCACATTGCCACTTCCTCCCGGCGTGCAACGGCCACAGAACGGCAATCCAAGCCTTTTAGACATGACATTTGAACAAGGGACATATTGAAGGATTCTTATGTTGGAAGATGGAATTTGGAGAAATTGTTTTCGTGTGCCCGTGGTGTTATTCCAAGGGCATTTCCGCTGATGCCTTCCCCACCGAATCCGATCGTCAGTATGTAGTAATCGGAGCCGACAGACAGAACCCCACACCGAGCCGGAGCCGGGCTCGCCAGAACCAGTACAGAGAAACGGATCACAAATATTTGTTTAGAGTAGCATGTGCCCAACCCACTGTCACACATCTGCAACCCCCCGCAAAGTCTGTTCGATTGCCCAGGGGGGCATGATTGGTATGCATACTCCCTCAGTCCCTGTAAGTCCGCGGTATGCCAACAATGCAGCCTGGGCCCAAAACTCCGGTACGCTTGCAGGTACGGCGCCTTCTAGAGCACTGGACACGATGCCACTCGGCCTTAAACCACGATTACGACCTCCAATAGGCGGCCAAATGGTTGGGAGGTGCGGCGCAGAAACCACGTGAGCGTCCGATGGAAATCGAGCCGCGGGTTCCGAGCCCCTGGCCCATGGGATGAGTGAACTCTGCCACACTTGGGATGGTTGACGTTGACGACTGCAACCCTCCATCTTTCGGCATTTTGAAATCGAAACACCCGGGCAAGCAAAAATGTCTGCCCACCTGTTGCTCTGGAAAGCATCGCCATGACACCACAAAGTTATTCCCATCGAATTGAAGCATAATGGCCAACTTTGTACAGACCTTGCCAGGCGTGCTGACAGCCGTCGCTTGCATCCCGGTGGGTTTGGCGCTGGCGTATCTCATCAACCTCAATCGGCTCCTGAGTATAACCCCTGATGAGGTGAAGAAGCTGGCCGGGGACCGGTGGACAGATGACCAGGTCAGGAAGACATACGAGCGCCTGCGCCACGACCAGATAACCACAGCATCATACGCATCGCGGCTGCCACCGAAGCTGAAGAGGCGTTACATCGTCACGGGCGGCTCAGGCCTGGTGGGCGGGTTCATCGTCCTGCAGCTGCTCGAGCGAGGCCAGCCGCCCAGCACGATCCGCATCGTCGACTTCCAGCAGCCGCACAGGCGGGACCAGCTCGACCACCCGCTCTTCGACGGCGTCGACTTCCAGAAGACGGACATCTCATCCGCGGAGTCCACAGAGGCTGCCTTCAGCCGCCCCTGGGGGGACCCGGCCGTGGCCAGGCTGCCCCTGACCGTCTTCCACACGGCGGCGGTCATCATCCCGTCCGCGCGGTCGAAGCTCGTCAACGGGTTCTGTGAGGCAGTGAATGTGGGCGGAACCGAGAATGTGCTCGCGGCTTCCCGGCGCGCTGGGGCGGATGTGTTTGTGAGCACGTCGAGCGCGTCCATCAGCATCCGGCCCATCGAGCTGTGGGTGAAGCCGTGGCGGTGGGATACGTGCCCGCGTGGCTACTGCCAGGTCCTGGAGGAGTCTGATTTCTTCCGGCCGCTCCGGGGTCACGAGGAGTTCTTTGGCAACTATCCTGCGTCCAAGGCCAGGGCGGAGAGGATCGTATGTAGCGCGAACTGCAGGGAGTTGAGGACAGGCTGCATCCGTCCGGCAAATGGAGTATATGGCCACCCGACCGATAACACCGTCGGTGGCCCGTTAAATAGCCAGGTCACTCCGAGGTGAGTTCCATATTTGCTCTCTCCAGGCGGCATCCAGCCACGACGGCCCCAGCCTTGACTGACAATATGCGTAGCTGGGCCAACCACGTTGTCCAGAGTTTTGTCCATGGCATCAACTGCGCAATAGCACATCTGCAGTTCGAGTCCATCCTTGCTGAGGGAGGCTCTCACTCGTCGCCCCAGGCAGGGCGTCCGTATTGTATCACGGACCCCAATCCGCCCATCTACTACGGCGACCTGTACGGCTTACTGTCCAAGCTGGCGACGACCCCATTCAGGCTGGTCTCTCTCCCGCCGATGCCGCTCATGTTGCTCTCGTACCTAGTCGAGTTCTACACTCTGCTGCCCTTCCGGCTCCCCAGCAGCCTGGCCAGGTTTGTCCCTCCGCTGTCCGGGGACATCCAGCACCTGCAGCCAGGGCTGTTCTCGATTTGCACCCACCTGGTTGCGGACAACGCAGACGCAGGCAGGGCCGTGAGCGACGGCGGACTGGGTTACCGGGGCGTGTTGACCACACTCGAGGGCATGTGTCAGGAGCTTGTGGAGTGGAACCGGGAGCAGGAGGAGCACGCAACGCAGGCGGCACTTGCTCCGGACGGGCCCAAGGGTGCGAGATACTTTCTCAGCAGCGTGTCGCTGGCCGAGCAGATGCAGAAGGTTGGCCTCGTGGGCAAGCATGTGAAGGTGTGACATGAACAGGTGCGAAGACCCCCGAGGACAGCTTTTGGTCTATATGTCGAGATATATCATGAATTTTTAAACATTAGCCTATCAAAAAATAATCGCTCATCAGTCTTCGTCATACTGCCCCAATGGAAAAGGCCCCCCTCCCTCAGCTGCAGCACACACTAGGCTCCTCGATCCCAGTAGCGACGTCCTCCTCGCCCGAGCCGGGCCCGTCAATAATATACTGCCGCGTCATCCAGTCGCAGAAGAACTTGCCCAGGCCGCCGCCGATGATGACACAGATGATGATGTACCCGTTGTACGACATGACCAGCAACATGACAATATAAGCCAGCCCCAGTGCGGCGGCGTGGATGACGGCGCGCAGGACCTGCTGCAGCGGGCTGGCGCGGAAGACGACCGCCCTGCCTCCTCCACCCGGCGCGCCCGCAGCCCCAGCGCCGCCTAGCCGTTTCCAGGCGGCGGAGGCAGGGGTGACCTTTGCCGTGGGCCCTTTCGGGAGGGGGTTGCTGCCCGTGGCTGACGAGGACGAGGAGGAGGACGAGGCCGACTGCGAGAAGCCGAGCCTGGCCTGTGCCGCGCGCGCCTGGAACCCGCGCAGGATCCAGTCGTCGTACTCCTTGCCGACCCGCCGCAGCGCCTCGAGGATGATGACCAGCAGGATGGTGCCGATGCACGAGGCGGCGAAGGCGCCGTTGCTGCCGACGTGCCATGACTCGGCCAGGAAGCACGAGTCTATTGTGTACCAGTTCCATAACATCTGTTTTGTGAGGGGCGGATGTGTCAGTCAATTTTCATCACTTGTCGGTTGTGACGGCTGTCTGTGGCTATTATGCATGCATCGGAGCATCTGGAAGCAGCAGGTCCATATTGCCAAATCACGAATGGGGGTTTCCTTACCGACGAGTTACACGTCGTTGTGGTCATGCTCATGTGGTCCATCTTGCTGGTTGAGTGGCCTCGCAGTCACTGCGAGTGCGGAGATCAACAGGGTTCGGTTGCGTAGGCGAGTCCTGCAGTGAGCAGCTTGGACCTGCAGCAGTGCTCTGGTGGGTGGGCGGTCGTTTGGAAAACGGGTCGCTTTGGTGGTCTTGTCCCGCGTTGATGGGTAAACGGGTGAAATCTGGATAGATGAAATGGATTGCCGGCACGTCGGATCGCGGGTCAGGTCATATAGTAAAGTACTTGGATGACGGGGACGAGCCCGGGTTTTTTGTGTGACTTTGGATGCTGTGTATCCGTCCCGAGTGACTGTCCGTGTGTGCTTTATTGCCGAAAAGCCCCTCAGCATATGCCACGCACGCAGAACCCTGTGAGCTGATGGGGTGAATATTGAGCAAGTTTACGGCGCATTCACGACCACAAACCACAGCATGCGAGACAGTTGGGAATTTTTCCAGGACAATAATTGCAAAGAGGCATAGATCCGACAATTGGAATGAATGAAGATGGTGGCATTGCAGAGAGTCGCCACCAGATATCCTCCCATGCCCCTCTCCTCATTCCCGACCCGGTGAGCAGAATGGCTGATGCCAAGCCGTAAACGTGCTCAACCCAAGCTTGACCACGGCCGCGGCCATCCCTGAGCTAAAGACGGTGATGGGTGGGGGCTGGACGTGGGGATTCCTGCCACACCAGTTGACTTCTGCCAGGGCTGCCCGACTCAAAAGGCCGTATGTGGGCCCCCTAGGAACAATTCTCACGAATGAGAGGGCTCCTGATCGGGGGCGGGATGTGCCGTGACGAGAAACTTGCTCAACTTAAGCCTCACGTTGGACCCACCGGCTCGCCTCTAATTGTCTTGGAGCTAGCTCTGTTGCCCTCTCAGTGCCTCTTTAGGGTCCTGCCAAAATGTTACTTGGTAGGACTGCTCACGTTTCACGCACAGCTCCTCTTGTTCCTTCATCCCGGCCTCGGTAGTGGCGCCCGGGATTCCCATTCGGGCCCCCGGCCGGATATCGTGGCCTTACCAGACGAACTGTCCTTTCTGTCTTTGCTTCCGCCATTTCCATCTGAATGTGTTCCAAGCATCGAAGCATCGAAGCAATATGGGAGGGGATTCCGGGCCAAGCTAGCCAAGCAGGACCCTTTCGATTCTCATGCAGCTTCACGAGCAGACAAGAGGCCAAGCAGGAGCAGGTTTGGACAAATCTGCTCACAAGAGGATTCCCCTCATCTCCGTGTTGTGATGAGTCGCGCACGAGCCTGTTGAAGCTCCGGAAACTTGCTCAAACCACCGCGGTTATTGCTGCATAGGTGCTCCCATAGTGGGTCTTGGCGGACCGCCGGTGCCACCAACTACCAGCTCCGGATTTGCACACCATTCCGTCTCGTAAGAACTTTGCCTTCCCTGCGGGAGAAGGCATGGAAACATGCTCAGATTGGGATTTGTCCAAACATTGGCGGCGTGATCCCGGCGCCTGGGCGGCCTGGGCGGCCGGTGGAACCACATCTGGATCCGAATTGTCGGGAAGGGGGTCCGTTTCGAATATTCTGTTTTGCCCCCATATCACCATTCCTGATCCTTCCTTTTTATGTGCCTGTACCACACTCATCTTCTGGTGTGTGTGTCATGCAGTGTCCGTGTTAATTCACCGTTGCTGATCCCGCCGCAAAGTCCACTGAGCGTCGGCAGCGTTGCTTCAGCATCTGTCCAATCGAGGGATAATTGTTTGTTCCTCAAAACAGAATCCGTGCATACAGCTGGACTTTAACTCAGCCGCCCCCAAAAGGCTTGACGGACGGACAGACTCACACCCAGCATGGACGCCACACCAATATTAATAGCCGCGAGGCATATCCAGAACTTCTCCGATGGCGACGGCTCAGTCCTCGAGCCTCACTGGGGCTATGCAGACCGGCAGATGCCATGCAAGAACGATGCCGGCTCATGCGCCTACCTCGACCTCGTCTATAACTCACACGACCTTTCCATGCTATACTCGGGCATCTTCTGGGCCGCGATCGCCGGGATCTTATTATTATGGGGGCTCGGTCGGCGCATCTTCCCATCAAAAACCGCGGACGAGGTCATAACCTCGGGCTCAAAGGCAGAATCGCAAGGGACCCAGGCCATCGGCGGCCTCGAGAAACTGAAGCGATCCGTGTCGAGCTTTCGACGGACCTACCTCCTCCCCGAGTTTGCGCCGCGCATCCTCGGGCATGTCACCCGACTGCAGGTGCTGGTCCTGTTCATCCTCGCCGGCTACCTGACCATCTTCTCCTTCGTCGGCATGGCCTACCAGACCTGGATCACGCCCGTCAAGAGCTCGCCTGGCCTCAACAACACGCGCACGACCCTGGGCCCCTTTGCCGACCGCATCGGCGTGCTGGCGTACGCCCTCACGCCGCTCTCGGTCCTGCTGGCCAGCCGCGAGTCGCTCCTCAGCGTCATAACCGGAATCCCCTACCAGAGCTTCATGTTCCTGCACCGCTGGGTCGGCTACATCATCCTGATCCAGTCCACGGTGCACACGATCGGATGGATCATCGTCGAGGCGGCATTGTACCAGCCCCAGCCGGCCGAGTGGAACAGGGTCGCTGCGGAGCTGTACATCCAGTGGGGTTTCGTCGCGCTGGGCCTGCTGATCCTGCTGTGGATCTTTGCCACGCCGTGGGGGATCCGCCTGACGGGCTATGAAGTCTTCCGCAAGGCGCACTACGTCCTGGCCATGGTGTACATCGGGGCCATCATCGGCCACTGGATGAACCTGCAGTGCTTCCTCATCCCGGGCATGCTGCTCTGGTTCTTCGACCGCGTGGGCAGGGCGGTGCGCACCGGGCTGCTGCACTACCGCTGGGTGCCCGCGAAGAACAAGTGGGGGTTCGAGTCCGCAAAGGCGAGGATCACGCGGTTCGAGGACGGCGACAGCGGCGACGTGGTCCGGCTGGACTTCGAGCACGTCCAGCAGCCGTGGCAGGTCGGCCAGCACTTCTACCTGTGCTTCACCGAGTCCTCGGTCTGGCAGTCGCACCCGATGACGCCGCTCAGCCTGCCGCTGCCGGACGAGACGGGGGCCGTGAGGCACTCGTACGTGATCCGCGCCAAGAAGGGCGAGACCAAGAAGCTCGCCGAAATAGCGGCCAAGAAGCTCGCAGCGGGGCCAGCGACGACGACAGCCCCAACAGAGCCGACCACGTCCGTCGTGCTGGCGGGCCCGTACGGCGTCGACATGATCTCGGGCGTCACGCCCGAGACCAACGTCCTCTGCGTGGCCGGCGGCACGGGCATCACCTTCGTGCTGCCGGTGCTGCTGAGGCTGGTGCGCGAGAGGCCGGCGGCGGGCCGCAAGGTGGCGCTCGTGTGGGCGGTGCGGCGCGACGCCGACGCCCAGTGGGTCGCCGAGGAGCTCGAGCACGTCAAGGACGCCGGGTGCTCGCACGGCCTGGACGTCAACGTCTACGTGACGCGCGAGAAGGAGCACCACCCCTCGGTGCGGCGGGGCGGCGCCGGGGGCGGAGGCGAGGGGGAAAAGAAGGCGGGCGGGCCGCAGGAGAAGGTCTCGTCGTCTGCTTCGTCTGAGACGGGGGGCTGTGATTGTAATGATGTGACGCACCACCACCCTGATAACACTGAGATACCCGAGGCGAGACGGCCTCACCTGGATGAGATTGTGAGAGGGTTCGTCGGGTCCGTGGCTCGTGGGTCGACGACCGTGTACGCGAGCGGGCCCGGCGGCATGATTGGGGACCTGAGGAAGGTCGTCGCGAGCTGCAATGCGTCGGGGACCGTGTGGAAGGGCGATGCCAGGGGGGATGTGAGGCTCATATGCGATGATCGGTTGGAGTAGATCACCGCCTGGTAAACTCGTAAAATTCAATTAAAAAAAAAGTTAATATTGTTCAAGCATCTCTGTGTGTGTTTTTAGCGTCTGTATTCCGACACTCTCGCCCCTGTTCGACCTTATCAACATCAATTTGACGGACCCGGAGTATCGGGACGTTCATGTCTGGCCCAATGAGTGGCAATTCTACCGTCACACTAACAGTATCCTGCACATGCCCGCATGTAACTATCACCTTGTGCAAGGGTGGCTTGATTGGGATTGGCCTGGTGGTACACGCTACTCGAATCCTGCTCGGACTATGTGAAGAAAGATGTCGACCGCTACGCCAGCAAGAGAAACGGGATCAAGAGAACAATCCCAGCAGACCCCCGTAAAACCTTGTCCTTTCTTTCTCTTCTGCCATTGTAGTTGCATTTGTTACGAATATGGCCATTCACCTGCTTGCTGCGCTGATGTTTGCGTCGCTCGCCTCGTCGCTCTCACAGGCATGCAACGACCCCATCGTGCGCAAGGAGTGGCGAGCCCTCCAACCCGCAGAGAAGAGTCCTACCTCGACGCTGTAAACTGCATCCTGACCAAGCCATCCATCACCCCCCCGTTCAACAACTCCGGCGTCAAGTCCCGATACGACGACCTCCTCTACACCCACATCCAACAGACCTTCTCGATCCACTACGTCGGCCACTTCCTCCCATGGCACCGGTACTTCGTCGCCACGTATGAGCACATGCTCCGGTCCGAGTGCGGATACGACGGGGCCCAGCCGTACTGGGACTGGACGCTGGACGTGGACAGCGACGAGGCATATGTCGACTCGCCCGTCTTCGATGGGGAGCTGGGTTTCGGCGGGAACGGGCCCTTTGTTGAGGGGAACGCGTCGGACCCCTTTGCTGTTCCTGGCCGGACAGGTGGTGGGTGTGTCGCCGACGGACCGTTTTCCGGGAAGGACGACCTTGTCCATCTTGGTCCTGCGAGCAGCGTCGCTTATAACCCACAGTGCTTGAAGAGGGACCTGAGTCCCAGCTTTGCGCGGCGGTATCTCGGTATGAACCAGACGCAGTTGACGCTGGGGCAGGACGACTTTGGCTGGTTCGCCAGGGTGGTCGAAGGGGGGCCTAGTTTCGATGCTTCTGGTATCCATGGGGGTGGCCATTATGGCGTTGGTGGCACTTATGGTGAGATGGTTTGCTCGCGGTATATTCTCGTGTCAAGTACTGATCCGTATGCAGGGCAGATGGGTGATTTGTATGCTTCACCAGCAGATCCTATATTCTACCGTGAGTCTGATTGTGCTTTCTCTAGAGTATGGAACCCTCGAGGGGACAGCATTAATACTGACCCAAAAAAAAAGTACACCACGCCAATCTCGACCGCGTGTGGTGGTCATGGCAGAGCTACGACCTGGAGAACCGACTCCAAGATATCTCGGGACCCATATTCCTTCTGGACTATGACAACGTCCAAGGTGGGAATGTTACCTTGGACTTTGAGATGACAGTCGGAGTGAGCGGGCCCAACGTGACCGTGGGAGGTGTCATGGACATCTCAGGCGGTGCCAGCGATGGGATCATCTGTTACACTTATGATGATCTCTATGCGCTTGAGGCCTGATGCCCTTGTCTGTGCTGGCCAATGTGCCAAGGGTTGAGCTCCATTAATAAATGACCGCAAGCTTCGTGTGTTCTTTTCTCTTCAGGCGTCGTTGACGAATCAGCCCTCGAGGTTTAAGAGCTGAATCAGAACGGCTGTGGGCTTTAGAGCGGTTTCCCTTTCAGGAGAAATTCAAAGAGCAGACGCCGGAAGACAGTCTGCGGTAGTACGGCGCCGAATCTAACAACATTGCAAATGTAAGCATAATACCACGCAGTCCCACACAGCAGTTGATCACATACCCATGACACTTTATCACGTCTTTCAGAATGTCCGCAAGCATTCGTAGGCCACTAAGCTCGAAGCCACCAAAATGCGGCTGTGATCGGATGAGGTTCCACGCTTGCACCGGTGTGATTCGGTCGTCCGTTGGGCATACTTCGGTTGAGAGGGCCAGCAGGTTCTCAAGCATGGCTGCGGGTAGGGCATGCGGGTTTATCGACTCTCGTGCCACCGGGGACGTGGTACTGTTTGGACATGAGACAGCGCACGCCTGAGATGACAGGGTGAGCGCATGGCCGGATGGATCTTCTGGCTTCTCAGGGTCGCCGTGGAGGTGTTCGAGACAGGGTCTTTCAAGTCTATAACGATGGATGCGACCATGTAGTCAGTAAGCTGGACGTGCCTTTCCACATGCGATTTGAGCACGAGAGGGGACTTACGCCAGCACAAAGTCGACACCCAGAGCCACGGGGTCGACATCGCCCAGCCGAGCGAGAGGTGGTGCCGGGCTGGACATGTTGTCGGCCATGGTCTCCGTTCCACTTTCGCTCCGAGTTGACATTATCGTATCATCCGGTCCGTCGGCACCAAGCTTCTCGAGCTTGCCAGTCAGGCGCTGAATGGTTTCCTGTAAGTGACCGTAGCCACATTTCATCCACCCCCCCATTTCGGCTAATTTCCCCACCAAAAACACCACTTTTTAGGGGTATATATCTCCACCACGCTAAGCGATAAGATAATATAAAAAATATATAAAAATAGCTAATAATATAGATAGATTAGAAAAAAATCTATTAATAGTATTTTATACTATATATATTTTTATAATATTTATTTAGTAACGAGATAAGGATTTGTTAAGACTTATACCTAAATACATAGCTATCCTTAACAGACTTTAAATATAATTATTTAGCTTATACTATATATTATATTTAAAGTAGTATTTTTAAAAATATATATTAATATAATATATTATATATATATAGAATATATAATAGTATATAAATTATATAAGGATATATAACTTATTATAATATATTACTAAGAAAACTTTATTAAGGAAAAACTAAAATTTAATCTTAAGCTTATAAATAAATCTTTAAAATTAAAAACGTATAGCTCTATAACTAAAGTTAATATTGGGAATTTAGAAATAATATTAGCTTAAATTCTACCTTCCTAAATAAGTAATTATTTAAAACTTAGCTTTATTTTTATAAGACTTTACTATTATATATCTTTTTAACAGATTTATTTAAATCTTATCGATATATATAATAAGATGTCTTCAAGCTTAAATAATGTAAAAAATAAATATTATAGTTATATATCTAGTATAAGTTAAGTTATTATCCTTAACAAATATAGAGTTTAAGATTATACTTTCTTAAATAATCTAGCGAAAGAATTATGTAATATTTTAAAACTTTATATATATAGTATTATATATAGAATATATATATATAGAAAATTAGAAATTAATTAGGATAGGATTGGTGGAGATATAATATGCTAAAATATGGTAGTTTTGGTGTAGCTTAACAGCCGAAATCAGGGGGTGGATGAGATGTGGCTACGGTCACTTAGCCGTTCGTTTTCACGCAGCAGCTCGGCTTCCCGCGACTTGCTCGTGGCAACTTCCCTCTCAAGGGCTTTGGTGTACGCCTCTTTTCGTTCACGGTAGGTCCTGATGCCAATTTGCGTGAGCATGTAGGCAATGGGTAGCCACAAAGGTCTTTCTTACTGTTGGGCCTGCCTGACTTGGGCACGGCGCTTCTGCACACGGTCCTCCTTTGGAGCTGGCAAGTGAACAAATGTCAGCAAACAGGCCCAATGCAGCTGGGGTGCCTCGAGTGACGAACCTTGCGGATTAAAAATGCGGAAGATGTTATTATTCGTCATCCTGGTAGCGGTTCGTCTAGTCTCCTTATAGCGGTGAAAGCTGGCCTTATCGCTGATTCAAGGAGCACGTCTGCTTTGGCGCAGGCACTGAATAGTATCGAAGAATAGCACTGGTGAGAGGCCGTGGAAAGATGAAGTCTTGAAGTGGAGCACCGAGGCACCGGGAGGCAGAACGGAGACCATGTGACCGACCATGTGGTGTGAAGCAAAAGGGACAAGGCCAGCTTGGCCGCCCTACCACTGCAAAGCCACTGCAAAGCATCAAATCAGGGCTACAAAGCTTGTGTGATCTTCAACGTCAACGTTTCGGGGGGTTCCCGCCAATGGGAGAAAAGGCTAACCCTCCATGATCAACTCATCATTTCCGCCGGGATTTGGGGCTGCCACGGCTGCTCATGGAACATTCGGGGTCAAGCCTGAAACCCCCCTGATCCTTGATGCCTCGGGCCACCGCCCGCAGCCAGTGCCAAGACGCTGTCCCAATCAGGAAATCCTGATTATTCTTGCTCCCCTTCGTGGTGCTGTAAGCATCTGTGACACTTCATGTTGACTCGATGCAGGTTTGGTATTGGGGAGCCTAGCCTCTAGATTTCGCTCTCAGCCCACAACCTGTATCTTCAGAGACACTAGCGAACACGACTCCCTGGCACGGCCCATCTCACAGGCCTCTCGTGTCCAAAAAGGGAAATGCTGATGATGGAACAACAGGCAGCCTCGTCTTTGACACGATGGGTTGATAGATGCCATCCCAAAGTGCAGACGACGGCCACCTTCTATAAAGATACACAACATTCTACTGTCTCCAATGATCTCGGTCTATCCTCATCATTGCAGGTCATTCGAGTTCCCATAAAGCATCGCCTTTGATTCGCACACTCATTCAATACTTTACTAAGCCACTCTTTTGGTACTCTACTGGATAGATTGCCCTCGACCCACTCTCAACATGTTGACCTCCACATTAACTTTTCTAATTGCACTTGCGCCCTCGGCCATCATGGTCTCGGCGCGGCCTGCGAAGTCTTGCGGGTCCAAGGGCGGCGCTGCAAAGATTGCCAACGGCAAGGCAGTTTACATGCTGAGCAACCAGGCATCCAACTCTGTGGTTGCCGTGCCAATCGCCCAGGACGGGACGCTCGACGAGGCAGGCGGTTCGTCAACGAGCACTGGTGGCTCGGGCGCCGCCGGTATCGATGGCTCAACAAATGCACCTTCCAACCCTGATGCGCTCTTCAGCCAGTCTGCCCTGACCGTGGCCGGCAACGTAAGTCAACTGCCTCTCTATCTTCCATACTGGGGATTGTGGCTAGTTTTCTATTCTTGCAAGAGGCTAACACCAAGCAAGAACTTGTTTGCAGTCAACGCCGGATCCAACACCCTCTCCATGTTCGCGATCGACGCCCAAGACCCCACGAAGCTCACCATGGTTGGCCAGCCGGCACAGCTGCCCGGCGAGTTCCCTGTCACCGTCGGCGCGTCTGCGAAACACAACCTCGCCTGCGTCGGCATGACGGGGAGCACTGCCGGCATCTCGTGTGCCTCTTTCGACGCCAAGCAGGGGCTCGGAGCCATGGACGACCTCAGGCCCTTCGACCTCAGCCAGTCCACACCACCTGTCGGCCCCACGAACACGGTATCACAAGTGTTCTTCTCGGACGACCAGTCGACTATGCTCTCGACGGTGAAGGGAGACCCGACCAAGAACAACACCGGCTTCCTGGCGTCCTTCCCGGTCAATGCCGCCGGCCAGTGCCAAGCCGCATCCGTCGGCGCGCAGGGCGAGCAGACCTCGCCGGATGGGACGGCAGTCCTCTTCGGGTCGTCGGCCATCCCCGGGTCCTCCGACCTCTTCGTGACCGACGCCTCGTTCGGGGCCGCCGTCCTGAGCACGCAGCAGCAGGCAGCAGCAGGCGGTGCGGCGTCGCAGGCCTCGGGGGCGGCCGCGGTCGTCGGGAAGGGGGTCGTGGACGGCCAGAAGGCCACGTGCTGGGCCACCATCAGCCCGGCCACGAACACGGCCTTCGTCACGGACGTCGGGGTCAACCACATCGTCGAGATGTCGGTGAAGGATGCCAGCATACAGTCGCAGACTGATCTCAGCGCCAACGGCGACCCCGGCCTGATCGACCTCAAGGCGGCTGGCAACATGGTCTATGCGCTGAGCCCCGGGAATGGAACTACCAATGCTGCTGTGACGGTTATGGATGCGAAGTCGAAGCAGCAAGTTCAGCATCTTGATATGCAAGCACTTGGGTTGGATGGGAACGCCATGGGTATGGCTGTTCTGGAGTGAACTCTCGAAACGCTCCGGCATCAGGCATGCACTTGAAGATGTTTGCGTTTGCAAGAGACCAAGAACCCCATCTGATGGGGTAACAGGGCCTTAAATGGGTGTCTGCGTTGGAAAACCACTGGTGTTTCAAACGAGTAACATTTCTGGTCAACGGTTCATGATCCATTCCTCTATTAATACTTATCAGGGAAGGTAGTACTTCATTGTAGTAGTTCATAGTGTCATCAAAAGAAGAAAAAGAAATTGATTGCAATTGCGTACTGTGCTCATTGAGTCCCTGCAAAATGTGAAGGTGTTGTGACTATGTGGTTGGTCCTGTTTCTCAGACAACCAGCAATTGCTGCATTATGGCATGCGAGCAGTGGTTCCTGCACACGAGGTCTCTCTAATATTCCCCTTTCAATTCGCACGGTAACTGGATATCCTACCATTGAAAGTCCATGCCAAATTTGCGAAACTGGGCCACTGTAAAACGCTTTGACTGTCCGTAAAGTACTGTAGTGAATATTCGTGAGTGAATTGTTGCCAATCTTCGCATTCCCCCGCCGCAGGAGGTACCTCGCAGAAGGCTGCACCATTCGATTGAAGGAGCAAGGTCAAATTTCGGACGATAGACTTTCAATTAGTAGAAACTGGTATTATGTGGAGTACAGGGTGTGACTTGCACCTTCACTGCCCTTCGTTGCTATAGCAAAGGTCAAATTTAAACCGTCGCTGAGATGGACTGTATCTCTCTCTACCGCTCAACATTCACAGACAAACAACTCGGTTGAAGCTCCACCCCCGTTTCCCCGCCAAAAACAAGCGCATTTTCGACAACGGCAAGGGAAAGGAATCCATGGCACCGAAGGCACCGAAGGCACCACCCCAGGGCGAGGGTGATGCCTACAAGCACAAGCACCAGTGCAGCGGCAACGTATGTAACCCAAATACCCTTACCCTACGGTACCTAGGTACCTTAGTCTTTTAATTGGGACTCCAAGTGACATGCGCTTACCCTTCTTTTGCAGCACCGCAAGGGCCACTGGTGCTGGACCGATGCTGAGATCGAAAGCTTGAGGAAGCAGGCGTCGCAGAACACCGATTGGGGTGCCATCGCCAAAGTCAGTTAGCTCTTTTTTCTTCCGTCTGCCCTTCTAGATTCAATCTTGACAATGAGTACGTGGATAAAGTCTGACGTAAAATGTTGGCGGTAGACCTTCACCATCAACGGCTTTGTTCGGCACCACGCACTTCAATGCTTCAAGAAGTGGACGATCGAGTTCAGAGACCCGTCTCAGCAAGAACCCATATCAGCTACAATTATCAAAATTGAAGAGGAGGATGATTAGTCAAGACAATAGTTTTGGTCGGGCCCATTAAGAGCGCAGAGGCAGGGTCCCATCATCCCCAGAATGCAAACATGGAGGACATCGAAGCATTGCCTCCGGTCCATGCTCTACTAGCCATGTCTTTCTTGACAAAGCATAAGAGGGATTAGTGGGATTTATTTGATGTCTACAAAAAGCGCCCAGTATTTTGGTGACAAGAGGACAAGATGAACCGCCAACGACCGTATGGATTGGGCACGAGGGAAGCAGCATTACCAGAATCGATAAAGCTGAATCAGGCCGACTTCACATACGGTACACGATTTCGAAATTTGTCCTCGCACGTGATATTGATTCGACAATTACTGGGGCGCTTAAACTTGAGCGCCGTCAAAAGATGACCAGAGATGTGTTGGGGTCACTCATAAGCACCGAAATGTTCCAAGCCATTTCAATCATGTTGGCTTGCAAGGGCCTGCCCAAACCGGGACATGAAAGACACGCAGCGCCACTCCACCCCTTGTCCCAGTATCTCTCAACGCCCTCATCAGACAGAACCGGCTCCAGTTCCACTGCGATCTCTTAATCGCCTATGATGCAAGAGTTTTATCAGTGGTTGGTTGCAATACCCACTCTTAGTAAGCTCCTGGTACCTGCAGGCTGTTGGCCCAACGTTGCCTCCGGGCTTCCGGCTCGCTTATTTAAAGTCACTTCCCACATATAAAATTGGGTGCACGAAACACCAGGAAAAGTCTTGCTGACTTTTTGAATCTATTCACTGTCCCTATTTACTGAATGTCCTAATCATGGCCCACAATCAGATGTTCCAGTACTCACTGGCGCTTAGCCTCATGGACGGCGTCGCGGACAAGGGCCTGCCCATCTCTGAGTTCCTAAAGCATGGGGACCACGGTTTGGGGACATTCCGATACATGAATGGCGAGATGATCGTGGTCGATGGCGATGCATACCAGATGCTCTCAGACGGGTCTATTGTGGATCTCGACCCGAACGGAGACGCCATCCACCCATTTGCCCAGATCACACGGTTCAAGCCAGAAGTCACTGTCCAGGCTGCGATACCTAGCAAGGAGGAGCTGAACGGCATTGTCAGTGGTCTGGTGTAAGTAGTCTATTCTTCTGTGGCGCCTCTGCTGCTATTAGCTGCAAGAGCAACCCATTCATGCTTGCCAATATCTCTTGGCGCCTTTATTCTACGACAGATTGTGTCTGGTTGAAAAGAGCAACTGCTAAACATTTCTATAGCCCGGGATCGAAGAACCACCTCCTAGCTATGCGCCTAGATGGCGTTTTCAAGACTGTAACAGTCAGGACAGCGGCAGGACAAGAACATCCGAACCAGGGCCTACTCCAGATCGGCAAGAACCAGGTCTCGTTTACCTTTGAGAACGTCCGTGGTACCCTGATCGGCTTCAGGCAGCCTCACTATCTGCAAGGGATTGGTGTTCATGGCGATCATCTGCACTTTATAACCGAGGACCGGAAACGCGGTGGCCATGTTCTGGCGCTGCAGAGCGATGGCGAGGTCGAGGTGAGGGCTGCCCAGATGTACACGATGACGCTGGAGCTGCCCAAGGGCGACGAGGACTTTGACAGGGCCGAGCTGCGGGGAGCCCATGAAGACCTGAAGTCGGTGGAGGGTTAATTGTTCGGGTTCTATCCCGGACACGAGGTTGTCATGGC
The DNA here is from genome assembly GCA_038088545.1 of Diaporthe humulicola. Lineage (NCBI taxonomy): Eukaryota > Fungi > Ascomycota > Sordariomycetes > Diaporthales > Diaporthaceae > Diaporthe > Diaporthe humulicola. The sequence goes on along the minus strand of JBBWSL010000058.1, from coordinate 85,331 downwards.
GCTGCATTTGAAATGAAGCTCGCAAACCGAACAGGTATTTATGTACGTAGTTCATGCTACGGAGTCTGGGCGTCGAATCTTTCTCTCCCCTTGACAGAAACAACATCACCTAATTCTATACCGTCCGACCTCCGCGCCGACTCTGCATTTCCAAGCTCCGCAAAGCCCGGGTCAAGCGCCTCCTCGCTGGCCGTCGTCTGCACCGTCATGGTCAGGGGGTAGGGGTCCGTCGCCGTCGACCGCTTCCACTTCCGCAACCGCCGCTCTCGCGGTGTCTCGGGCTCTTCGCCCTCCCTGTTGGGCCAGAAGCGTTGCGTGATGGTGCGCGGGGCGTTTGCCGCGGCGCCGGGGCTGACTTTGGCGTTCCGCGACCCCTTTTGCAGCACGAGGCGGACGAACCAGGTGCTCACTATCGGTGCGCAGCCGGCCACGATGCCGATGACCTGCTCTGCCAAGGCAAGTATAACTACGACCATGTAGATCACGGTTGTGTCTTTGCCGTTCGCCATGGGGACCTGGTAGGCAAGGCGAGCGATGCTGGAAAGCGGCGCAAGTGTGCTGTGGAGCAAGAATGTTAATATGACGGTCATACGATGCGCGCTCGGACGTTGACGTTCTCAAAGAGAAGCCAAGCTTGACTCACCCGAAGGCAAACAGGGCCCACACAGCCCACTTTCGCCTGCGGCTCATATTCAACCGCCAAAGCGACGCCATGGGAATCACCAACACCAAGAGATCGCTAATGATGTTGATAATCGACGCCGAAATCAACACCATGTACTGGTCCACGCAGCTGCTGCCATAAGGCTTGTTATACGGTACGCACTGCAGCGCGAGGGCCAGGATCAAGCCGACGGTGTAGAGGAAGTTGAGCCACACAACAACCTGGATGATCCACCAGAGCGCGCTGCGCCTGACGCCCTTGGGGAAGAAGAGCCGGATGTACAGCAGCAGGATGGACAGCTTGGCGAAGAACATGCTCGTGCGTGCGATCATCTGGAGGTCCTGGAAGATCTCGACGTATCGCTTGTATTCGGCGAGGGGCGTGTCTTCGTGGTGCACTGTGGCGGCTGCTCTTAGCACTCGGATATACGAGACGAGGCCAGGTAGATTGCACACTCACGTCCGCCGCCGTGCTGCATCATCAACATGAACAATGTGCACAGCACGATCGTGCTCATCCAGGCTACAAGCATCGACCCTAGTATAGCACCAATATTTGTCAGCTCGAGGGGGGTACGACAACGACGGAGGCCGATATTAATTGGACTTAGACCTACAGTCATCCCACCAGAATTGCTGATAGACAGTAAATCTGGTGTATAGCCGGGTCCCGGTGAACAGTGTCGATAGCCCAATGAACAAAACACTGACTCCTATCACCGTCTGACTGGTGATGGGAGCCCGCGCCCTCGCCTCGTCGGTGATGGTGCTGGGAAAGTCTTCGGCCATGATTCAAACATAGTCGGGCCTCATGGTGCCCCGAGGCCCAAAATCGAACAACGGTCTGCGAACCTTACTGAAGAGATAGTTAGATGATAGTCTCGGGATCTCATCGATCAGCATCTGGCCCACAATATAGGGACACTAATCCACAATAGGCGCCGACCTCGTCCCCCACCGCATACTCTCGGGGTTTGTGTGCGGCTGGAAAGACCTGCTGAATCCGGCATTCCTGCTGCAGACCGGCGTTGAATATCAGTAATGATAATCCACACTGCCTGCGCTGGGAACCAGTAAGGCTCCACATCTTGACTTCGCATCTCAATTCAACGCCCCTCGCCCCCAAGCCTGCAGTGCATGTCTTTACTCCGATGCTATGCAGACCCTCTGCTGCAAATTCAACTGGTCCAACTGCTAGATTAAAGAGAATTGGGGCATTCGCAGAGATTCCCCTGAGCAGGAATCACGCCCGGTATGAAGGACCATAATAACTGTGAATCCACAATTCTACAGAATTACCGCAGAGCATGTCCGACAATGCAACGTTGGTGGCTGCACTGCAGGTGAGCTATCAACTTACATGGATTGGATTGGATTCTTCAACCCCTCGGGACCACGCCCACCTCTCCACCTCGGCTCTGTTCAGCTTCCGCCTGTCGCTTCAAGAGTCCTGCCTCACAGCCAATATTGACGGAAATATTCAAGCGTGGGTGTGGTGCCTCACCGGTGACCATGCAGTGTAACGCTACCCGCTGCTTACGGCCCGATCATTTCCTAGGTATCTTATGCAATCTGATGGAGCATTCACTATCCCGGTACTCAACCCCCGTCGCCCCGGTTCCCTCGAAGGAGCTAGCTAACGGGACGGAACGTTCCCCTGATCCTATCATAGAATGTTTCCGCGAGTCTGTGTGGCAATGTGGGTAATCTTGTTCACCACCGCAAGATTTCAAGGGTCACGATTACACTTGACAGAGAATAGAACAAGAAATATTATCGACGTGGGGCCGCCTGTTGGTTGGAAGTGCATCCAAAGATCAAGAAATTTCGATAATCCACCGAAGGACCTTGGCCTTGCGGAATCCTCCCGGCCCGCAATATGCATGTAACCTCTTCCTTTAAATGCATCATCAAATCACGATTTCCGACCACCCGTAGTTTCCCTTCACGATCGGCACTTGACTTCCCGCTCTCTACCTGTCTACACAGTAAGCACTCTGAGCTGCATCTTACCGAGCCACTCTGTCGGTCGAGCACCTCTCCCTCCCCTCGTCTCTCGTCAGACTGGGTGTCTACTGCGTCTGCCAATCTGCTGCCTCACCTGCATTGCAGCTGACCGTCTCCTCCCCTGCCAGAGTATCATCCACCACCGGTACAACAACGCCCCCTCAAAGAATCACACAACATGGGACTTCTCTCCACCACGACGACCTTACTGGCTGCCGGTGCTCTGCTGTTGCAGCCGACCACTGTCCTCGCATTACACCTCAACATCACGGCCATTGGAGCGGCCAATAACGCGTCGACGCTCGAGTGCTGGGAGATCGACACGCCCTTCGCCATCTCGACGCAGCAGGGCACCGCCGGCAGCGCGCAGCTTCAGCTGGGGAACACGAGCACCATCTCGTACAGCGTGCTGCCTGCGCAGTTCGACGCGGGCGTGCATAATGCGCCTGCGAATCAGTAAGTACCGCACGTCCACTTTGCATATCCTTGTATGTGCCCTACTACAGGCGCTGTAGTTTGAATAGTTTTGCCCTGCATCATTGCATTGGGCTGCTGTGGTCTGCAGCGAGCCCGGGATAATTAAGCTATGTGTCACACATGTACCAAGCTTTGTCAATGGGCACGGGCTCGGAAGCCGGATGTGATCTCATTTTAAACCCCACATCATGCCGACTAGAATACTGATCACTTCCTCGCAGATGGGTCATCTTCTTGTCGGGCTTAGCTTATATTTCCCTCCCGGAGGACGAGACCACAAGCGTGTACGTGTCTGGCGGGCAGTTCGGCCTGATCTTCGCCGCAGATACGTCCGATGTCAGTGCGGGTGGTCACGCCACGGCGTACCCGGGAAATACCGAGACTATTGCTATTCAGATCCCCACCGAGGACGGTGAGATACCAGACCACTCGATGTTGCATCCTGGGCCTTGTACTGCGAGCGATAACTTGGGGTTGGTCATGCTGGGGGCTGGCAGTGGCTGAGTGGGCGGAACCCGGTTTTAACTGAAGACTACATGCTCTACAGTGCCTTTTATTGAGGTACAATCGTTGGTAGTAGATAGAACAATTCAATAATGCCAGCCAAAGCGGGTTTGAGAGCAGATTACCACCATTGTCACCGGCTGACTTCCGCTTGCCTTATTTATGATGCCTTAGACTGACTAGGCTAAGCTAAGTTGTTCCTCCAGTGTTGGACAAAACAGTATTTGTAATATACAACGCGAAATTATCTGAGATATTATTTTGGATGCTGGAAGCTTCAGACCACGCCAATGTCTCACTCGCCGGTCGTTGAGTGCAGGAAGAATGTATGTGCAAGGAGAGATGAGCACTCTCTAAATGGCCAGCTGCCTTGAATCCTTTGACCCCGTTCTACTCGCGAAAGCAACGTTACTAGGTAATTAACCCCCTGGATTCGGCTCTAAGGATAAATAGAAGTTGGTGGCCATGGTTGACAAATGCCATGTATCACTTTACTAGACTTTTGCAAATCAGAAAACCCCACATATTGAGCCTTTCGCTGGTTTGAATATGGAAAAGGGATACTCACGACAAGAATTTGGAAATGGTATCGATGTTCTCTGCTTCTTGATTCAACAAGCTATTTGTGAACTACTCGGATTACTTATTTACCGCTCCCTCATATCCCAGGTCTATAACAACGCCACAAACTCTGACTCTATACTTACAGCCATCATATTTCCTTGCGCCAAATCCCTCTGCTCCTTGTTGATCAATACAGAAGGGATGCTGAAGGAGAAAAGTATGTAATACGGAATGAAAAGCCGCATCCGTGCGCGGGTGGATATCCTTTATCGGTTCGAGGAAAGAAACAAGCCAGATGGAAGCAACTCCATGACACCTTGATGCAGACTTTGTGAGAACTCGGGAGCGTGAATATGGAGTGAGATGTGTCTTATATCTTCAAGCATGAGCCACTTTCGGCCAGACTCACGATGGACTTTTCACAGCGGGGCAGCAATTTTGTCCCTTTGGCTCAAGCACCCACACAACAGGGCCGACGCATCCTTCGCAGGAAAATTCGCGAGCGGGGCCTGCATCTTACATTCAGGCAAAAATGCCTTTCTGGATGAGAATCTACAAATAACTCAGGTTTGGACCACAATATAACTTACAATGCGGATGAAATGAGGAGCAATGGCCGATCATTAGGGACTGGGCTGTTTACTACCTACGTGTGCTGACGAAATGTGTGTGCGATGACCAAGATGTGATCAAATGATTTGCTTTTGTTCACGTGATCGTTCAACAATTGCATTGAATGATCAAAGCCCTCACGTGTTCAGATGGTCAAGCGCGGGCCAAGATAGATTCTAGAGCAATAAACTCATATTCAATCGCCGGATCTAAGCCAGCAATAGATTCCGTACTTCACATCGACATTATTCAGACCCTTCAGTCTTTCGCCCATCTCCTCACCGGGTATGATTGGTCTCCAAGACACAAACATCAGAAGGCTTCAAGAATTTCCAATCCCGTCCAAGAACCGTTGGAAATCCATAATATCGTCGTATTGTCCTTGGAGAAAGTCCAGAACCTGCCTCATTGAGTCATCTTCGCTGCTTGTGCTATGAACCTATCGTCCCGTTAACATTTCAGATCTTTTGCCATTATTCAAGGAGCTCAGAACCATATCATGGCGTAAATTATGTTCAAACTTACTTTGAAACTGATTTCGCTGTAATTAGAGACGATGTCCCCCCATTTTTCGTCGTACTCCTTCAACCGTTTTTCAAAGAGCACTTCGTCGTCCGAAGTGGCACGCTGGCGTTTGAGAAATCTCTGACGTGCGATATCAGGATCGCAGTCGAGTCTAATCAAAGCCCTAGGAAATTTGATCTGGGACACATAATGTGTTAGCATCGCATTTCTCAAAATACTAAAGCGCCGGACAGCAGGAGACACCTACTTCCTGATCAAAAGCCCGAGCAGTCTCCATGTCTCGTGGAAACCCATCTATAAGCCAACCAATGCCGGGAGATGACTCCGAATCAAGCAGTTTTGCCTTGATCAGCGGTATGATGGTGTCCGGCGGAAGCAGCCTGCTCTCCTGGACGTGCTTCGCAATCTCGTCCCGCGAGAGGCGACCAGATTCTGGGTCGCTGGACTGAGATGGCAGAGCTTTCGGTTCATTAGAGCTGCACAGCTCCCGGAGGTAGTCCCCGACAGAGAGGTGCTTGAGTTTTCCAGGAAGCCTTTCACATAGGCGGGAACAGAGCGTGCTCTTCCCGCTCCCTGGTGGACCGATGACAAAGACGATGGGCCCCTCTGGGAGCGCCGTTGCAGTCGGAGCACTGGAGGTTTTGGTGACCGGCCCTTTGGAAGTCATGGCCAAATTTGGATGAGAATGTGTTGTGTTAACAGTCCCAAGGAGTATTGCGGAATTTCAAACGGGCTCAGTGCTGAACTTTGGTGAACCGGTACTCAGAAACATTACTCCGGCTTGGGAAAAGCCGTTTACATATATACTGAGAAAACGTTAGAACTCACAAGTGTGATTTGCCATTCTTTGTGAGATTGCAACACTAGATGCAGTATGCCAAAGCTTGCGTATGAGGATCATATTGCTGAGATCTGTCATCTCGTTCAAGCAGATCTGGTCTAGTTGGCCATACAATTTACCAGATGCCACAGCAAGCTTGTATGAATGATAATCTCAGTCCAGAACTGTGCAAACATAGCACATCAACTCGGGAATGACCACGGCAGATACCTCGCTACGCTGGGGATGGATCACAAAGGTCCAGGTTTACGAAATTACTGGGCAAGCGGAAGTCGCATCGATGAGAGATAAAAGAGCAAGACCGAATGACTCGATAGATGGCAAAACGTGTTCGTTATTTTTTCGTACATGACACCATCTGATTTGCTAAAAGACAACCAAGCACAGCAACAATCCTAAATGACAAGAAATCACACACCGGGCCTCTCAGTGACACTATCTTCTAGTGTTCCCCATGCAATCATCGGGTCTGCTTAGAAGTCGGTGACAGAGACCTCAACGCCACCAGAAGCGTAGTACTCCGCAGCAGGGGAGATGGTGGAGGTGCTCAGGCTGGTGTTGACACCGAGGACAATCCAGGCCAGGAAGCCGTCCTGGATGCTGTCGCCGAGCTGGACGTAGTTGAAGAAGGGGTCGGTGGTGCCGTTGGTCTCGGTCTCGGAGGCGATGACGCGGTCGTCGGCGTTGGCGGTGTTGGACTGGGTGTTGGTGTTGTAGGGGTAGAGCAGCTCGACCTGGTCGCGGACGGACTGGTCCCAGAAGGTCTGCCCGATGTGCGACGCCGTCAGGTCGTACACGGTCCCGTTCTCACGGACGGTGGCGTTCTCGTGAAGGATGGTGTGGATGTGGACTGCGCGGCCGGCGTAGTGGCCCGGGAAGAGGGTGTCGAAGGAGGCGACGCCTTCCTCGTCGGTGGGCTGGAGGCCGCGGAGGAACGTCTTGTCGAGCACCGAGGTATCCTCCGTGTTGCCGTTGCCGGTGTTGGTAGTACCGGAGTAGACGCCAGTGGAGTTGCAGCTGAAGATCTCGAAATAGGAGCCGACCATGGGCTCGCAAGTCTCCACATCGATGATCTGGAAGTCGTAGTGGACGGGGACGCCCTCCTGATCGTCGACGAGGTCCTGACGGACATACTCACCGGCGACGTAGTAGGGGCCACTCTCTCCCTCAGAAGTCAGGATGCAGGAGGTGTAAGATGCAAAGATGTCTGACTCGGCTGTATTGAGGGTGAAGCCAGTGTCCGTCGCGTTGTGGTCAGTGGCAAGGACAGTGGCAAGATCACGAGCCTTGATGTTGCGCTTCTTGATCAATTCGTCCCTCTTGCTGGCACGGCGCTCGACGGCGCGATCCTCTAGCCCACGAGTCTTGAGCTTGGCTGCGCAGTGATCGAGGTTGCGCGTGGTGTGCTGGAGCATGGCTCGGCGCACAGCGATTTCCTGGTCAAGGTTTCCGTGGGCAGAGACGACTCCAGCAGCCACAGCACCGGCGATGATAGCAGAGTAACGCATTTTTGCAGTGATTGTCAGCGAAAATAATTTGTAGGAAGCAAAGAAGCGAATGAAAAGATGTCAAGTGAGAGACTGGAGTTGTTGCGACTGAATCGATGATGATGGATGCATGTGGACGAGGAATATCATGTTGAGAGTCTGCTCTCTTTATGTTCACGTCAACGTCACTCGAATACAGTTCAACTTGCAAATATCTTCACTCTCCTGAGTCCTCAGCCACACAGTCTCTATTCGCATACAGTGGTGATCGTCATAGTCAACATGGGTGTGATGGCTGAGGGCGTGAGGTTTCTCACTTCACCATCCCACATACCGAGGAGAAGATCCATGGGAGACAACCCGCAGGGCTGATAGCCAGTCAGATGGAAGGTATTTTTGAAGATGTCACTTACACGCACAGGCCTGACGCGTCAGGCTGTGAACTCGAATCCACCACTTCGACATTGCATTCATTGTGACGAAGAACGATCCCATGCACATGCCAATCAAAACAGATGAATTACTCACGAGGTGGGAAAAGGGATGTGGGGAGGTCTCCAAGATACGCGTAAACAAGCAACGGCATGTGGGAGTGCCAAGAGTGCCACCCGTGCCAACGACATTAAAATCGGAGCCGAAGGCTTAAGGGCAGGGTGCGGTGAAGTACGCGTACTCCGTGCCGCTGCCCCCACAGAGCGAAAAGCGACATGTTCTCGAAGACTGATGATATCCTACAAGACAGGTGCTCGCAAGCAAGGTGTTTTTTTTTAGCGTCCTACCGCATAAGTAATCCTCACGAGTTTAGTCCTTCAACTTAGACTGTCACTTGCTCACTAAGTTTAATTAGACACTTGGTCTGTGGATGTTGACAATGGCCAATGTCAGTGTCAATGGCCTTGTATTCATTTGCAGACAACGCATCGTAGGTTGGGAATTTCCTTGCCCATCGATCACTTCACAATGCTCTTTGACATGCCAGGTAGTTTGATCGAGCCTCCTACAGCTCAGATTTAGGGCCTCCCACAATACCCCATGGCTATCAGGCTGGTTTCCTTCACATCTCACCTCGGCTCCTCGAGAACCATCCAGCGCCTGGGGCTTTTGAGAGGTTGTCACCAAAATAAGCCCACAGCCCCACATCCTTCCTAGTGCTGAGTACGCGTACAGCTGCGGAGCAGGCCTCGGTATCCTGCACTACCCTGACCTCAGGTTGATCTAGCCCCTTCTACTTGCCTGTCAGGACGCATTGGTTTGCTCACAGAGTCTGCGGCTGGATGTTGCCTCCATGGGGCGAGTCACTTGCTTTGAAGGCTGTGTCATGACGCTCATGGGCGGCCAAGATCCACTTCCATTTGGGAGTTTCAAAGCCTACTCTGAATAGTGTAGGTAGGAAACAAGGGCGTCAACTGTGATGAGGGAAGAAAACAGGCAGAATTAGATGTAGGTCTCGCATGAGGAAATCTTCAGCCTTTATTTTGGGTATCTTTGTGGTCTCACGCACGTTTTTGGAATTAAGATGGCTGAACTCCCGCCCTTTACTTGGGAGAATACCTTCGTGTTGGATTTCCGCGGACCTGCCCAGGTGTGCGGAGTTGTTGTCAGTCGTCTGCGAAATCCTCGACAGCTAGCATATGGATCGCTTCTTGTGAAGATGAAGACCAAAATGCAACGCGTCACAACGTTTCTGAGTATACGACGACACGGTTCGAGCAGTCACCGCTAAATCTACTGGGAGCCATCGTGGTGGCTGTGGCTGTGACTGTCACTGATGCATCGCAATACGGAGGAACTTTTGCCTCTGTCTTGTCTGGGAGAAGCGCACTACCCCCCAATTCTGACACCATGAAGATGAGCCACGCGCGGATCGTCCACTGTGTCCGGGCCAGTTCAGCTGGCTCCGTGCTCGAAATATGATTCCTGATTCCCACCAGAAGGGCGGATCCCAGCAAAGTAAAAGGAGATCCCACATCCCGCGTACCCGCAACCAGTGGGCACAGCTGGCACTTATTTTCCATTCCAGGAACTTGCAGAGCGCATACATCCCGTCCTATCCTGTCTCTGTCGAGACCAAGATATCGATGCTACCGATGCCATCAACCGTTGTGAAAGGAATGTATCACTTGATCTTGGTTCGATGTAATTTGCATAGATTGCTAATGAGGAGGACGCGTTTCCCATATCAGATTAATCACAGCGAAAACGAAGGACTCGAGTCAGATGCCACGTCCTGGTTGTACCGCCCCTTTCGTCGTCCGAACTCACTGAAGACATCATCGACCCAGCCCAGTTACCCGCGTTACTCGAACGAATGGACCCTTCGTGTACCCAATAACCCAGTCATTGAACGGATAGTCGTTTGGAAAGCATCGTGTTACACTCGCCCCCTTGAACAGCACCGTGTCCTTCCTGCTCCCTCCCGCGCTCTCGATGTCGAACTCCCGCAACATATGATAGAGGACTGTCTGCATGGCGACATAAGCGACAGCTTTTCCAGGACAGGCCCGCGGCCCTTTCATGAAAGGAGTGAACGCCGCATACAGTTTCGGGTCGTGCGGTCTTTCAAGCCACCGTTCGGGTCTGTACTCGTGCGGCTGTTTGTATATCTCGGGATCACGGTGAAGCGCGTAGGTAGTCGTTGCCACGCTCATCCCTTCGGGTATCGATACCCCGTCGATGACTATGCCCCCTGCCCCAGTTTCCCTAGGGATGCTTCCTGCCTTTGGAGGGCTGAGGCGCATAGCTTCGTCAATGCAAGCGCGGAGATATTTCAGAGAGGCTATCTTGGACTCGTTCAGCCCATCCTGTCCAACTTCGAGTTCCCTTACTTCCTCTGTCACCTTTCCCTTTGCTTCTGCGTTCTGCATCAGGTAGAACATTGTTGCTGCGGTGGCGAACCGTACGGCGTCGCTTCCGGCGGCAATCAACAGCGAGCTTTCGGACGTCAGATCCGCACTGTTGTGAAATCTGGCTCGCATCAGGTGTCCAAAGATATCCTTCCGGCCTGTACCTGCCAGATCACCGTCAGACTTTAGACGGTCACCACGCCGAAGCACCTGCTCGCCCGCAAGATCCGCGTACTTCTGGGCTTGGACGGCGGTTGTCAGGCCGAGGCGAGAAGGCCAGTTGGTGCGAAGAAGCCACTGGAAGAAGCGGAGAAACGGAACGTGTCCGCCGGCGAAACCCGCGGCGTAGAGGAACGCGCTCATCTCCTGTAGGCAAAGGGGCAGCCATCGCCACGTGTTGGTGTGCATCATGTCGAACGCCTGCCCAAAAGCTATGGTGCTGATGACGTCGAAGCTGTACCACGAGGTCACTGTTGCAATGTCTACGATGCCGTCGTGAGCACCTGCTTCCTCTTCCATGACATCGATGAGGCTCTGGGAGAGCTCGTTGATGTCACGAAACACTTGATCTCGTGGAGGAATGGCTTTGTCGAGTAGCCTACGCCGCGCAGAATGGGCTTCGTTATCGGCGATCATTTGAACGCTTTTGCCACCTAGTGGCCCACTGTCCAGCAGGCCGTAGAATTCGTCTCCCTTAAACACGTTCGCAGACTTGACATGAAGAGCTTGCAAAGACGAGAGTGTGTTGAAGATGACCTGATGCCGGTTAGCAAGAATGCCAGAAGTAGGTCTTTGGCTGTTCGAGGGGCTCACGCACCGAGTTTGGACCTGTACGAACAATGGATCCTGGGAAAAGGTTTTAGCAGCAATTCACAAGTGACGGGACTCACGAGTAACACCTACCATACTTCTCGTGAGCTCGAGCTTCGCACAGATACCTGTTACCGACGTAGCATTGCCATATCCTTGGCAACCCAGATATCCGGTGGATTAGTGGTCCAGGGATATTCGCAAGTGGATGAAAGAACAGACGGTATACAACGAGACTGGAGATCTGTATTCATAGGTCAATATCGAAAATCCACCGCCCAAGAGGCATAGTTCAGTCTTTATATGCCGTCGGGACGTACCCAAAGGGTGAAGACGAACGCCCCGCCCAGAATTAGTTTCGCACGTGGCGAGATGCGTTCTAAATCCTCTGCGTAATGCATCTCGATTCTGTCACCACATGAGAATCCTCTGGAATGATGATTTGGACGAAGAATGGCAGAAATGTCGGAATCTCGTCTTGGGGCACAAGGACCGTGAGATTCCTAGGAATCTTGCAATAGAGAAAAGAAGCCCCGCTCAGGGCCATGGACCAATATTCTTGAACCGATTTGATAACGAAGGTGCCAAGGTCCTATGCGGGACTAGAGGCGCCTGTAAGCACGATCAACTTTTGTACCACCACACAGCACCGCAGGAATGATAAGGACCCGTCCAGTCTCTGCAGGTGGTTGCCATCCGACGTCACATCGCAGGATGGATGGGATCACTATTGAGCCAAAACCAATGAGATTGGTGGGTTTCTAGTCGTGCATGTAAGACCTTGTAACCCTATTTCAACATATACTTATTGCCCCTACATTGTGTCGCTGACGGCTGCCATGCGGGGACGGCGCTTAATGTTCTATTCGGAGCTGTGCCCGGCGTCCCGGATACCCGTCCGTGAAGTGAAATCGAGTCACGGAACACTGGGCAGAATACTCGAGTAGACTTGTTGGAAGACATTCTGTTGGCGGATAGTGAATAGACTGGGATATATAACGTTGACGCAGTCAAAAAGACAACAAGAGAAAGTACTAAGAAATCAAAACAATTGCAACGGAGAAGTTTCGTTGCATCCAAGTGCAAGGAAATGAGTTAAGCCCAACGCTATTAATATTACGAGAGTCTAGTCCTTAAAGTGAGATGTGATGTTTTTCTATACTGCTTCGAATTCCTTTTCAAGGACACCTGCAAGCTTATATATGATATAGAGGTGTATGTCTCTCCCGATGCACATGCTGGGTTGACTCAACCGCGACAGCTTCTCGCATCGTCTCTGCCGCAACGTTGGCGGATGGCCGCTGGCTCTGCGGCGCAAAGAAGCCCGGTGGCTGGCGACCATCTATGGTACTAACTGGGCCCATATTCATCCACATACGACTGTTATGTGGGCTGAAGTAGAGAATTCAGTCTTGAGACACTCCACTCAAGTCATTGTTCAAGGTATCCGTTACCAGTTGGTGCGTCTTGGTAGGCTTGCATCTTGGGTCTCGGCCCTCTCTGGTTTCATGATCCCGCCTGTGTATCTACTGCATTCCCTACGGCGAAATCACTTACAGTCTAATCTTAGACAAAAAGTTCCGAAGTAGGTCCAAGGCTGAGAAGTAAAGCGACCAGGTGGAGTCTTTAATAATAGAGACATCTATTCCTAGAGTAGCAGTGGACCAGCCGAATCGAGCTCCCAATCAACACTCACTGTTGGGACTTTCCGTCAAACAACATTGATTCTCGCTTGGAATCCACTTATACAGCCGGTAAAAGTTGAGCAAGGTTGGGGCCGACGAGTGGGACCCACATCTTACTCAGGCAGAGTCTACCAATTTGAGTATTTAAGGTGCTAATCCCCACACCCGTTGGCATCCCGCATCTCTTCGACCTTCTGAACTCTCCAGTGTCACCAAGAACCTTGTGGTACTTACACACTCGCTTCCGGGCACAGAGCTGCACAGCCTTCATTCAAGCTTCTGCATCAGCGATCATGTCTCTTACAAGCCTCGATGCAGAGCATTAAGCCTCCTTTAAACACGCTATGGCCAACCTTCTGTCTATACTAATTGCTGAGTTCATATATGCCCAGATTGTTGATGGGATGCCAATCATCAATATCTATGAAGAGGACTATATATTCTGTGAAGGATTCCCTGTCCTTGATCATAAGGACTTGTGCCCCGGAACTATGGATAAGACCCGAGCTTTTCGCTCGCAATTCGATATTGATTCTGTCGAATTTGAGCCTAATGTGAGTTAATACATAGTATCTAATATTGCAAGTGGGCTAATGTTTGTATTATAGCTTCTAAAGGCCTACCAAAACACATCTCCGGGCTTTATAGCGTATAAGCTTCGCCTCCTTGAGATGGTTGTAATTGCCTGTTATAATATCGCTGTTTTTCTGTATCAACTAGACGACGGTACTCATAAATATGCTGAGTGGGAGGACTGGCTTATAAAAAAGCTTGAATCGACTTCGGAAGGAGAAGACTAGCCCATGTATATCATATACGGACCGCCCACCCCATTCTATGTTGACCTTTATGAGGACTTTGATAGATATCCAAACGGCTTGGCAGATGTTGTTGGGTACTGGGCAGAGCACCATATATTCGGAGGTGTTGTTCTCTTTGACCGTGGAAGAGATGAAGAAGAGGTAAGTAATTTTGAGTTAAAGATAACGTTTCCCATGCAAAGTAGAGACTATGGTGTCTAATTTACTATGCAGTGCAATGGCATCTATTTACATAACCCAAAGAGTGCTTCTACTATTGCACCACCTACCGAAAGTCAATTCAGCGATCTTCTGGACTTCCTATTATCACCAAGTCCAAGCCCACAAACAGACACCAGCCTCTGCCCTCTCCCGATCCGTATCACCCAGGAAAACAAATGGCGTTGGCACCCTTACGGTGGAACAGCTGATCACCATATCTTCAAATTTCGCCACGAAATTCCATGGGAGCCGTGGCGTGACCACTGTGTGATTGACCCGAAGGACTGGCCAGAGTACGGTGACTGGGCCTTCATCAGTCAAGAGATGATGAAGCCACTAGACGGTGGGGTTTGTGATGAGGCTTTAGTGGACGCCGCTATGGAAAGAATGAGGCAAATTTCTACCCCCACCTCCAGGTGCTACGCATGGGAGGAGGAGGAAATGGCAAGGCGGCAGCCTGACCCCAAAAGACGGGGGAGACCGCCGTACTTCTTCGACCCTTGAAGAGATTGTCTTCTTTTGAGCTTCCAAGGCACAAGGTCGACGATATTTGGAGCCGCTGGAAGGAAATCTCGCTACCCTCGTCAATGTGTCTGTCACAAGGCTATGTATGTTTTCTAGACTCACCCCACCTCACCTTCAGGACAGTCAGATTCTGTCCTTATGACTGTTCCAGGTTCAGGGATAGCTTAACGCAAAGGAGGAGTATTTAGGAATGCCCAATCATTACGCTCTGTAACTACAAGCCGTAATGGCGTAAATAAAAGACTACAGTGTCTGTTTTTGTATTGACAAGTGCTCGTAGTGACCACCTGTGGAGGTCTACCTAGGTACAGGTGCAAAGGTTAGGTAGGACGTGGAGAGCTGTGTTGTCTCTGCAGACAATGCAGTGCTCATCAAAATGGTCTGATATGATAAATACGTCCCGGGGCCAAAGTGGTCGAGTGGCCATACGCAAGTGGCATAAGGGCTCGTAAAGTAGCTGAAGATCTGTACTATCTAATACAGCGAACTGGTGTCGGACCGTTACCCTCTGAAATTGGGCATGAATCTCACTCACTCTCAAACGGCCTCGACCCGAGACACAACCTTTTCAAACTCGGCCTCCACGTCATGCTCCGTCAGCCAGCTCAGATCAGGCCTTTTGTCGATCCTGGCCCTAAGCTGCTCGTCCGTCTCCCCCTTCCCGTCAACGGTCTTCCTCTCCGCCATCCACCTCCTCTTCTGCGCGAGGGCGTGGACGCCGCCTAGCAGCCTGTTCACGAGCGGCCGGCGGGTCTCGTCGTACAACCTCAAGACCCGTTCGAGCTGTAGTTGGGTGGGCTTTGCCTTCGACGTGTTGCTGGAAGGGTCCCAGACGTGGGTCAGCGCGAGGGCGAAGGCGTAGGCGTCGTTGATGGCGAGGGAGCCGCCGATGGCCACGCCGCCGCCGTGGGCGTGGGCTGCGTCGCCGAGGAGGGCTACGTGGCTGTCGAAGACGAAGGAGTTGAGGGGGGTGACGGCGCACATGGGGTAGGTCTTGATGTAGGGGGCGGCGTTGGCCACGCCTTGGACGATCGGGTTCCAGTCCTTGCTCGGTGTTAGTGGGATGTGGTAGCAGGATTGTGGCATTTGCTTACCCCATAGAGGCTTCTGAAGAGCTCTAAGTTGCTCGTTTGGTCCCACTCTGCGCTGCAGAAGGGGTCCCTCGGGTCGTTGGGGTCAGCGTTGTGGAGCGCCACGATAGCATACTTGCCCTTGCCTGGACAAAAGTAATCAGCAAGGTTGATCACGCGGGGCATCGGACATGGTCGACCCACCTAGCCTTCCAGAGACGAAGTTCCTGTCATCGGGGCCACTCCAGCGGACAGCGTCAGCAGGAAGTCCCTCGATCCCCTTGACCAAGGCAGCGTCAAAGGCAGCGCGGAAGGCGACCATGCCAAGCCACTTGACCTCAGCATCAGGAACGTAGGTGCTCCTAATCTTGGAGTAAACGCCGTCTCCCGCAATCAGCAAGTCCGCGCTCTCACTGCTGCCATCCTCGAATGACAATGTGACAGGGTCGGCGCTGCCTGGATTGACACTGGTCGCGGACAACTTGGTCCCCAACCTCAGCTCGACATCGCTTGGCAGTGCCTCGATGAGCACCTGCTGCAGGTGAGCACGGTGGAACCTGGCAGGCCGGTACTTCTCCTCGACGCCGCCGTCGCCCTCCACCTTGCTGTCCTGCATCCCAAGGACCTCATCCGTCAGCCAGTGCCGGAAGGCGATGGGCGAGCCGCTAGATTGGCGGATGCAGATGGACTCGTCCAGGGCGGCGTGGACGCCGAGCTTGTCGAGGATCCTGAGGCCGCTGGTGTGGACGCCGATGCTCGCGCCGACCTCGCTGAGCTTGGTGGCCTTGTCGTAGATCTTGATGTCGACTGCTTCTTTGGGGTAGAAGTGGCGGAGGGCTTTCGCTGTTGTCAGGCCGGCGATGCCAGCCCCCACAATGGCGACCCTCAGCGCCGCTTCGGAGGTGTTTACTGTCATGTTGATCGTGTGTCTTTCGACGAAGTGGGCCAGGGATTACGGAACAGTGGAGTGTGACTGGATTACGCAATCTTCAGGATCTCGTTGAGTCCGATGCCAAAAGTCCGAGAGTCTGTGAGAAGGTATCTAGATGCACTTAAGTATTTGCATCTGCTGTTCTCCCAACAGCCACCATCAGTGTCCACGGTCTACCTCACAGCACTCTAGCAAGGCCGTGAGGGCCAAGTTGCTGACTGCCGATCGCTCACACATCCCACGGCCATCCCAGCAGACGCAAATTTATTCAGGTGTCGCTCCCAAGTTTCAGAGCCGTGGTGTTGTGAAAAGCTTGGCAGCATCCGTCCCGTCCTGCAGGTGGCGGCGTGGCTGACAGGCAGTGCCGAAGTGCTGACACCCGCCGACGGCACCAAGCTCAAATGCCGCCGCCACGCAGTTGAGACTCGCCGCCACTAACTCGAAAGCTGTGCTTTCAGAATGAAGCTTGTTCGAAGAAGGCGATGTGCATGACACCCGCATGAGAGTGGATTCGACGTCCTTGATGTCAGGCTCGCCACTACAGCCACCGTGGAGCTTTCACCCACATTTGGGGCGTCTGAGCCTGCCCTTGCTCGGCAGTTGGCCATAGAATGAGTAAAATATGCCTACGAAATCCGTAGACACGTCGATATAGGCTCGGATTGACCCCCAAACTTCTATTCTCAAGCACTTGAGTCATTACCAGTCGTCTTCATGGTTTCTGCCCGGCGCTTGACCAGACACTAAAAACAAGGGAGGCTGATAGCATAATTCCGACATGATGAATCATGTTGAGTTCCCCCAATTCTCCTTTTGCTTCATTCTAAATGGGATCCTGAATTGTAGTTGTACTTCCTTTCCCCCTGGCTCGGACCATCCAGCCTTCAGGAAGGGCTTTGTAAATCCGTCTCGTCTTCGAGTTCTAGATCTCAAAAGGCTTTGATAGAGTCGATCTTCTCATAATTGACGGATTCGATGTATTAAAGAGGCGACTTTGGTTTCAGAGGGAGAGATGCACTGATGAATGGACCTGGTGGATTGAAAAGTTGCCCATGACAATGTGGACTTGCAAGAAGTTCATTTGGGGTGATTGAAGTGGAATCGCCTAGCTCTTCGCCCCTGGAAAAGCCGTAGCGAAAACCCTTCGAGGTGTTTCCGTCCGATTGTCACCATATTGCCCAGAAAGAGTGGTTCAATATCAGAACGACAAGTCTGTTCCAGCAGGCTCAGCCTGCATCCCAGCGGCGGCCAAGCCTGCTTTCAGTGGGAAGTAACCAAGCTCAAACAGTACTGTTCTCGGATGTGCATCAGGCCAGAGTTAGTCAACAGGTAGTCTACCAGAGCTTCACATCTATGCATCCCTACCTAGGTAGGAGTTCAACCTTGTCTGCCCCTCGGTTGTGTCTTGTCTAGTCACTCTACTGGATAGCATGCAAGGAATTACCTACTGTCGCGCGTAGCAATCCAGGGAGAGCATATCTGGGAAAGAACAGCACTTGCAAGGGGACCAAAGAAACAGCAACTCTTCTCGTCCTGACCTGCTGTGTGCCTGGCAGTAGCATCTTGGGGCCCAACATTGTGATTTGCAGCTTCCCATTGAGGTGAGGCAGTTCTCAGTGCCTGCCTCCTGTAGGTAATTCTCTATTCTCCAAGGCCCTGACTTCCTTGCTGAACTCACTGGTGTCACCTTCCCTCGGCACCACCATCATCCGAGTGCCAGGACACCTGTCTGCTTCGCCTCGCTTCACCTCACAGCTTTCGTCCGACATTGTTCCCCAGCCAGAATGCAAGTCCTTTCCTTAGTCACAGCACAGAGATCGCGAATTTGTCAATTGTTCAGACAATAGCTGGTATTTGGCCTGTTGATTGTCCAGCAGCAAACAATGCCACAACTCTCGTCGGAGCCGTGGCTCCAGAGCCACTGCAATCCGACACAAACACTTGAGCAAATTGTTGTCTACCCCAGCTTCAATTCAGCTGTGGAGATATTTCCAGATTCTACTTAAGTTTTCAAGGTACCTCTAGTTATTCCTTTCTCAAGGGCGAATTCTTGAGATTCGCCTGCAGTCAAAAAGAAGTCTACAGGATCGGGACTGCCTGGAAGAAAGGTCGGTCAACAAGCCCGCCCCTTACCACCCGCACCACAACCAGTACCTTCCGTCTGCCAGGTCTGCTTCCAGCCCTCTCCCTTCCCCCCAAGCTCCCTTTTTCTTCCTGTCCCTCTTCTTCCTCCTCCACCACCAACCCCTCCCCACCGTCACCACAACCTTCCCACCATCACCACACCCAGTCTGACGCTGACCATCTTATCATCCTCAAGCGCAGACCACCACTTACACCCCCGTCGCCGCCATCATGACGGCTAACCCAGACGTGATCACGATCATTCGTGACCACGTCCAGTACAACCCCCTCGAGGGGCGCGATACGGCGCCCTGGCAACAGCTCCCCGAGTTCCCAACAGCCGCCGAGCTGATGAACCCAGCTGCAACCACTAACGACTTGCCGTCCTTCCCCGTCGACAGCCCATTCGACTCTAAGGCACAGTACCTTGAGGCTCTCTACAAGATCCTCCGTTTCGAGGCCGTCGAAGGCCTCCGCTTTTCCGTCAACGAGTTCAGGTCAACACCCACGATGAACGATGACGAAAACACCTGCGTCTACACCAAGGTAAGTAGCTTAGTTCGGCCTGCCCGACTGTTCACATGCTAATCTCCATAGGTCCTCGCCAAAGGATACCTGATGGCCAAGCTTGGCCCAATCTGCCGCATTAGCTTCTCGACCCATCGTGCTGGACGTAAGATTCTGTGGAAGCAGGCAAAGCGCCTGACCCCTGGCCACATTGTCGCCCTCTCAACCGACAACTTCCAAAGCGACTGCCGCGTAGCCGTCGTTGCCCAACGACCCATCGAGGGCGGCCTCGACCAGAACCCACCCACGGTGGATATAATCTTTGCCTGCGCCGAGGAGGCAATCTTCGACCCTGACCAGGAGCTGGTGATGGTCGAGTCTCGTAATGGCTTCTACGAGGCCGCCCGGCATGCCATGATTGGGATCCAGCTCTCTGCGAGTGAGAGCTCTCACTTCGACAAGTACCTTGTCCGGATTGACCACCACGAGTGCCTAGCGCGATCTATCCTCGACCTGTCCTCTCTGGTAACACAGCTCACCCCCGAGCAGCAACAACGCACACAGGGAAGCAAGGACCTCGAGCGGATCATTTACCAGCAGGTCGCCGAACAGTTCCAAGAGTGTGACATGGGTCGTCCTCTGTCCAGTATCCAGCACCAGACAAGCCTTGATTCCTCCCAACTTCAGGCTCTGCAGCGAATGGTCTCCAAGGAGCTGGCCGTAATCCAGGGCCCACCGGGTACCGGCAAGACGTTTACATCTGTACAGGCTTTGAAGGCCATCCTTGACAATCGCCGGGCAAAGGACCCCCCGGTCATCGTCGCTGCCCAAACCAACCACGCTCTTGATCAATTGCTCATTTACTGTCATTCCGCTGGGGCAAAGATAGCGCGTGTGGGAGGTCGGACTGCGAACGAGGTCATCAGAGAGCGCACTATCTACAACCTTCGGCAGTCGCTTGGCAAGGGTGGTCCGGGTGATAGGGCCAAGTACAGATCACTTGAAAAGGATCGACTTCAGATTATCGAGAACTTCAAGGTCCTTGTTGACGGCGTCTTTGGGGGCCAAGGACTACTAGACCCCCAAGCACTTCTCGATACCGGCGTCATCAACGAGGCCCAGTTCCAGTCCCTGTCTAACGAGGGATGGGAAGAAGATGATGAGCCAGCAATGCAGGCCTGGCTCAGCGAGGAGAGAATCGAGCGCCTGCGCCAGCCGCCCGAGGACGTGGACTTTGCAGAGGAAGAAGCCATCGACGAACAGTTTGTTGAGCAGGATCCTGATCTCGAGGACGAGGCAGTCGAGGAAGAAGACGATCGTCTGCAAGGCATTTGGATTCCATTTACCAGCTTCTACACTGGGAACACGCCCCGCGTCCCCGGCTGGCAGGCCCGCTGTGTCGCCATGCTCGCCCGGAACGATGATCTGTATCAAATTCCAGTGTCTCTTCGTGGTGGGGTGTACCAAATCCTTCAGTCAAAGCTGCAAGAATCCTCCACGGCTAAATTTGGCGAGATCCTCCAGCAGGCCGTGACTCACGCTAAGCAGCAAAAGGTGAACAAGTGGTTCAGCGATCTGAACGTCCTTGAGAAGCACTGCATCAATATCATCGGCTGCACTACGACTGGACTCACTAAATACCGTGGGTTCCTGGCAGCCACCGGTGCAAGAGTGCTTCTGATCGAAGAGGCCGCTGAGACCAGGGAGCCCAACGTTACCTCGGCCCTGTTCCCCAGCCTGGACCAGCTGATTCTCGTCGGTGATCACCAGCAGCTTCCGCCGCAGTGCGACATCGCCCGTCTCGGAAGTGAGCCCTTCAACCTTAACGTTTCTCTATTCGAGCGGTTGGTTCGAAACGGGGTTCCTTACACCATGTTGAACCGGCAACGCCGCATGGCTCCTGAACTTCGCTACATTGTGCAAAAGTACTACCCCGACTTGAAAGATCACCCTTCTGTCAAAGACAATGCCTATCGCCCTCTGGTTCCAGGCATGGGCTCTCGTCGTAGCTGGTTTTTCACACATGAGTGGCCAGAGGAGACAGACGCCGATAACAGCAAGTTCAACCACAAGGAGGCACAGATGATCGTTGCATTCATGAAATACCTAATGCAGAATGGTGTTCGGCCAGCAGAGATCACTGTGCTCACCTACTACCGTGGGCAGCGGAAGAGAATCCTCAGCATGTTGCGACGTCCGCGTGAAGCGTTATCACTAGGGGCATGTCACTTCAATGTCGCTACGGTAGATTCCTACCAGGGTGAGGAAAACGAGATTGTTCTGCTGTCCCTTGTCCGGAGCCCGCCGACGGCAAACGACGTCAAGCGAGTCGGCTTCGTAGAAAGCCTGAACCGCGCGACAGTCGCCATCAGCCGAGCCAGGCGTGGTTTCTTCATGTTCGGGAACAAAGAGAACCTCTTCCAAGCCACGACCCAGTCATTCGACACGTGGGCTCCGGTCTGGAACGGTTTTGCAGAGCAGCAGCGCGTTGCTATGGGCAAGGGGCTGCCTTTGGTTTGTCAAAACCACAATGACGAGCACAGCACGAACGAGATCTGGATGGAGTCACCCGAGAGCTTCGTCGGGAATGCTGGTGGTTGTTGGGTCAAATGTGACGCCAAGCTTCCTTGCGGTCATGATTGCGTCCTGCACTGTCATGTGTAAGTTTCCCGAATACCTACCCTGGCGGATTTGGATGCTAACAATTATCAACAGAGTTTCGCACGACACCCTTTCTTGCCTGAAGCCTTGTATCAGAATCCTGGCCTGTGGCCACAAATGTTCAGGAGTTTGCACCGACCCATGCCGATGTTGTCAGAACTGCGATCAATTCACGACTTTCCTGGCGGAGCGACAGATGGCCCAGCTTCAGCTCCAAGCCTCTAACTTCCCTTCTCCTACGATACCTACAGCGTCGCCCGATCAGATACGCAACAGCAGCCCAGAGAAATGGGTTGAGTTCAGCAAGAACCCTGGGGTCCACGACGATGTTATCCGCGACGCCCGACTCAAGGCGATGGAGCCTTTGATTAAGCTGGAAACTACACCAGCGCAGGTTTTGGAGGAGCGCTTCATTCCTATCTCAAACCGGGACGGAGTGCGAGTGGCTGGACAGCAAGTCGAAACTCTTCCGCAGGCTTCCTCGCACACCCACAACCAGAATACTGGCCTTGGAAGCCACCGCAAAGCTGGCGGGCAGAAACAAGGCACTCGGGGAAAAGGACATGGCCGTACGGCTTTCAGAGGCAATCTTTCCGGAGCTCGTCACCATGGAAACAACGGCGGTCGGGCCAGAGGCCCGCGCACCAGTCAAGTTCAAGTGCCTCCGAGCCCGCACCAGCAGAGGTACAATCGGCGGCGCCAGGAACATACCATGCCGCCTCAGAGCAGCGCCTTGATTGATCTAACGGGAAATACCGGCGTAGTTGCACCCGGCGTAGTTGCACCCGCCGGAGGTGAAGCCACCGCTGATTTGATGTCTCTGATGGGCGAATCTGATCTCGGATTCGAGGCGGAAGTCCTAGGGGTCCGACGAGGACGCCATCGCACTGACCCAGACCCCGCCAATGCCAACACTGCCACTGGACCCGAGCCGGTTCAGAACCACATGGGCATTGATGTGGAGTCATTGATGTCTTTCGGTGGAGATGGTGCTGCTTCCCCAACCGAGCCAGTCGGCTCACCCAAGGTGGAGGAGGCGGAGGAGGAGGAGGAGGAGGAGCTGCTCATCGATATCTGAATTGTGTTGGGCTGTGCTGAGGTGTGTGCTGAGGCACATTTGAGAAATCCATGGGCTTACCTGTAGACGGTTCTCATCAGAGTTGAAGTCCAGCTCCATACACTCGAGCACATACACCAATAGCACACTTGGAGTCATTCACACCGAGTTAGATTAGGTCAGTCGGATGTCCAGACTCAGGACCAGAATGAATGACTTCCCACCAGACGTCAATACTGAGTGCTGTCAGAGCGACTACTCCCTGGCGAGAAAGGCACTCTTGGGGACATGTCCCAGGTGATGCGTGAAACTGCTGCCGATGTCCTGATCCCGCGAGAGTTCCGGTGAAAGAAACATGACTGATTGTGATGTTGACCCCGGCCGTGGAGTTGCGTCCGATTGGGAACTCACACTTCGAGGTCTGGAGCCTGTCTCCGAAACCGAGACCGACCTCAGGCAGACGACAGTGTTCTGCGATGCGACCATGAATTAACGGCGTTGGACTTCAGTGGAAACCAGGGAGATTGCAGTAAGCTCGCCCACTTTTGGCAGTGGGCGTCAGCATTCCTTCAACCCTTATTACACTCTTGTTTGCACTTGTCAGCACATAATTGTCCGTTCATATGATCCCACGCAGTCATTACATCAGCAATATCGAAGCGAACCCTGGCTGGATCAAAAGAGCTAGTCTGGCAAGCCCCGAACGAATGGCATCCCCAGCGGGGCAGGAATCTGGGTTATTTGAAAGCAGATTTGCTCGCCTGCCCATCGTCTCATCTCGAAATATGCAACCCTTTGCACGAATACATAGGGGATTCTCATGGAATGCTTTCCAACTGGACCTGGGATGACCTTCGGCTAGCCTGAAGACAAGCTTTTGGTATTAGCCACGTCACGGTGATTGACATTCCCCAAGGAGAAGTCCTGCTTGAACTGTGACCCCTTTGACATAATTCCCCGGAGCCATGTGTTGCTAGTCATTGAAGAACACGGCCCGCCAATCGATTGATCTGCCTTTTACGAAGTTGTCCGGTATACGTGTACAAGAAGGAAATTAACGCTGGGGTTCTACGGTGAACCCGACACGACCAGGCTGGTCTCTACTGTGGTACGCCCCGTTCAGACCTGAAGAAGAAAGCTCACGTTCCGCGAACGAGGCATGAACACGCCGTGGTCCACACGATTGGTCCGCTTGCTGATTGGTCCACTTGCTGGCTGTTGGTTCAATTTCTGAGCGGACACGAACCAACACGAACCCAAAGCCTACGGTACTGATCGGCAATTTTGACCGTGGGGCGCAGATTCCAATCTGTGCCGCCGTGTTCCGCTGCTGTCAACGATCTACTTGGCAGACCCTGAGACTGTGTTGAGTAGAATGTGATAAACCTCAAAGTATTCCCTCACTCCTCGGTGGCCTGTTCTTCGCGAGCTAATCATGCAGACTCGGTATGACTCCAGGGCTACTTCGAACCTTTTTCTTGGAAACCTCTTATGTGCAACATCATGAGCTATTAAATTACCGTGCCTGGTTGCTCTCTCTCTGCAGCCGTTGCGACGGTCGCCGTCGTGCAATGCTGGGTCGCTCCCACTCCGTGTTCTCGGAACCCCAGCTCTGGGACTCGGTCATGACTCGAGCCTAGCATCGCGGACAAGGGTCTTTTAGACGACCCTGTCTTGTTCGTCCGCACAAGGGAAGCCCGAACAGCCGGATAAGAAGCTACACTACACGGCCGGCAAGCGGGGCCGGTTCCTCTGGACCCGTACGGCCACCCCACGGAGATCCTGGCAAAATCACCTGTCAACCCAACGCCCGTTCACAATTCGTAATTATTCTCACGGAGAAGAGAAGTACAATTCGACCTGAAACTCGGTTAATTCTTATTATTTTTTTTGACAGGTACTGAAGTCTTCACTAGCTTGAATGTGCGAGATATCCCCGGCGATCATCCGTCCACGTCGGCCCATGCAGGCTGAGTGAGGCAGCTCACCAACCCCTGCTGGTACCTGGTCTGCTGAACTCCGTGTTGGTGTGCAGGCTGGAGTCAGCACCTACATGACGTCTCTCCACAATCGTGCGTTCAGCTTCAACATGTGGGTTTTAGCCCCTGGACCAACAGGACCAGCTGGCTGCCTGCCCCTGAAGCCCCCCGCGCGCGTTCGACGGTTTCTCGGCTTCATGTGCTTTTTTCACGCCGCGGCCGACGGCTTGGGCTGGTTGAGGATCACGTCGATGACCTTGTGGTCGTTGTACGCGGCAACGGTGCGCTCGCAGAAGGCGTGCACGCGCTCCTTGGTCTGCAGGGGCCCAGGGCAGATGATCCAGATGACGTTGGTCATGAAGGAGCGGCGGTACTCGGTCATGAGCTCCGGGTCGTCGCGGTCGAACCTGGGGCCGCCCTTGCGGTGCAGGGCCTCGAGGTAGTGGTCGAGGATCTCCATCTCGTGGGCGCGGCGGTCCTCGACGGAGAGCATGGACGTCATGTGGTACGCGATGTCGTGGAAGCACGACCCGAAGTGGAAGGCCGACCAGTCGAGGAAGCCGATGCGCCCGTCGCCGGTGAAGTAGACGTTGCCCATGTGCGTGTCGCCGTGGAGGAGCGTGCGGAACCGGGGGTTGCGCTCGGCGTAGTACCGGTCGAGCGCCTCGTTGCACCGCGCGCCGTCCATGAGGTACTCTGGCAGCTTGGGCCGGCCGGGCTCGCGGACCACGTCGTGCCATGGCGTGCACATAAACTTCATTGCTGGGTCGTAGTTGTTCCAGATCCCTGTTCTGTCAGTCAGACTACTTGTGGTCCTATTTTTTTCCCCCAAAACGGTGATCAAAGGGAGCAGCCGCCACGGGGGATGATCATCTTACAGGGATGGTCTTCCTGACTCTGACCCCAGTACCGCGCGTGCAGACCCGCCAGCTGTTCCACGCCATTCTTGACCTGGTCGACCGAGTAGGAGGCAACCTCCGGGGCAAAGGTGCACCCTTCGTGGACGAGGTCGGTCATGATGGCAATACCCTGCTTGTCGCTCGTGCCGCTCCACCAGCCCTCGGGGAAGATCATCTGTCCCTGGATGCTGGGCGCGACCTTGGAGAAGAACTCTGCCTCGCGCTGCGCCAGGCTGACCGTCCAGGGCTGCTGCTCAACCATCTCTGGGCTGAAGACGCCCTTGATGCAGACATACTTGGGCCTGGACTTGTCCGCGTCGTTTCCGTCCTCGTACGTGACGGTGTAGAAGAGCTTGCTGGCCGTGCCGAAGATGTTTTCGCGTGTGTTCTCGATGGACTTGATCTTGTGTCCAAGCTTGGCGCCAAGCCACTCGGGAGTAACGCCCTCGGGCACGATGGGGAGCTCTTCAGTCGTAGGTGTCGACATCTTTTCTGGGTATGTTGCAGCAGGGGGTATCTCTCTGGTGGTATCACGGGGGCTGGGTTGTAGTTTGCAGTTGTCCTCAAGTGCTGTGCTCCCGGAGCGGAAGGTGTTGCCAATATATACCTACACACTACCCTTTTCTCACCGCCTAGCTTCCGGTATCAACCCCACGTTGGACGCGTCTTCGAACAGATATCGCTCAATTTCCTAGTCGTCCATTGCTACAGCTTTGCTGTTCTTTAACTGCCCCGTCCGGAATGTGGTGTACGCGAAAGAACCCGGCACATGTGAGTGGATCCGGCACCAACAGCTCGAGTCGCAAATCTCGTCGACAATGATCCCACCCAACGCAACGAGAAGGTTTCCACTCCTGTTTCGGTGCAGCTGTTCCCAACAAGGGAAACCCAAATTAGGCATTACTCCGGGCCCAAAAAGTCTGCTGGTAAATTATGCATTGCATGGGGTGCAGCTGTAGAATAGGCTCGGCTACGATGACTGCACCTCGCGTGGAGCGTACGATAAGCCGTTGCAGTAGAAACCAATGGAGACTACCACGACAGAACACTGCCGCTGCTAAACGAGAAACTGCCGCTGCAGAAGCTTAGCATTCGTCTTGGCTGGCCGGGTGTCATACGCCAACCATCCGTCTTTGGCTACCGTGCCACCACGACGGGATTATGCGTCTCGCCTCCATGCCCCCAGGGTGCGCACGAGGACTGCAGGGGTGGAGAAGGCCGACAGGATTCAGAACCTTGGACATCATTCCTGTCCTATACAGTGGGACAGTGTTCATGAGGAGGGAGTGGATATCTCGTCTCGATCGGTCATCAGGGAGAAATTCCTTATTTGGTGCCCATTGGACCGCCCCGTTCAACGACGACCAAGTAATTTTGCCAAGAGTCCTGCCGCCCCCTTAATGGCACCACGTCCCTCCTTCTTCTTAGGAAGTGATGATCCCCAATGGGGCGTCTGGGAAAAGAGCCATCGGATTAGTATGTCATTATGCCAGCAAGAACCGTACCCTGCAGACACTAACCAAAGGTAGACAGACCATGGATAATCGCTGAATAAGAACTCGTTCCCCGTCTATTCGGAATAGCCCTTCCTGCGAAGTTTTTCGAACCGAAACTGCCTCCGAGACCTTCAACCACACGACGGGTGCTGCGGGCAGCCTTGACAGACCGAAACCATGGCGAAGGATCTGACGACGACCGTGTTCGAGCCCATCAAGCCGGAGGGCCTCGCGCTCGACATGC
Organism: Diaporthe humulicola; assembly: GCA_038088545.1. NCBI lineage: Eukaryota > Fungi > Ascomycota > Sordariomycetes > Diaporthales > Diaporthaceae > Diaporthe > Diaporthe humulicola. The sequence goes on along the minus strand of JBBWSL010000058.1, from coordinate 57,798 downwards.
TGTGGGTGACGATTGTCATGACCATCCTGTCCAGCATAATAGTGTGTCTGCGTTTCTACGTCCGCATTACGGTGACGTCCTTTTCTACCGAGGACTGGTTGATGCTTGCAGGATGGGTAAGTTGCCGCGCTGCAGTCACCCGACTCTTTCCTAATGCTCCTGGAGGCCCAGCCGCTGAACTTTCTCGCAGGTAGTCAACCTCGGACACAATGCGTCCATCATGTTCCTCGCATACTGTGGAATCGGGTCTCACGATGACATTATCACCGTCGGCATGATGTACAAGATGGGACTAGCCACGATGATCTGGCAGTTCCTCTACGTGCTGGACGGTGCTCTCATCAAGTCCAGTATCATCTGGACGATGCTCCGGCTCGCCAAAGACACCAGGAAGATATACCGACAGATCCTGTGGGCGCTCTTTGCGCTGTCTTGGATCGTGTGGCAGATCTCGTGGCCGGTTGCCATCTTCCAGTGCAAGCCGGTCTCTGCCGCATGGGGAGAACCTGGAGACTGCACCTCGGGACAGCAGGTTATCCTGCATGTATCCTACTTCGTATCGGCCGCCAACATCTTCACCGACATTTCCACCGCTCTAGTGCCTGCCTTCCTGCTTCGCCACATACAGATCCCCAAGAGAGCCAAGATAATCACAGTTGGTATTCTATCACTGGGTGTGTTCGCCGCCGTGGCTACGACTATCCGCATCGGCTACACCTGGGCCTACACGGCACAGGTTGATAAATTCTGTAAGCCTTCCCATCTACCGCTTCTTCTGTCCTCGCACTGCGAGAAGGGTGTGTTTTCACAAGCGGAACTGATGATTCCCTCCCCATAGACACCATCGCCAAAATCGTCATATTGACAGTTCTCGAATGCGACATCGGAATAATCTGCGGCTCCTTGCCCATGCTGCGCCCCTTCTTCAAACAACTCTCCTCGACCCACGGCTCCAGCGGCCGCTACGCCTCAGGCCCCTCTGGCCGCAGTAACAACATCCACCTGGTCACCATCGGCGGCACCGGCGGGCGCCACACGCACGTGAAGCTGGACGACGGAAGCCATGCCGACAACGACCACCACTCCTCGGAGGACGACGAGTCGGCCCGCCGGATCTTACAAGTGCACGTCACCCACGAGGTCACGCAGGAGACTGTGAAGGGGGGCGAGGGGCGTGATGGTGTCCAGTTCCAGGTCGCTGTGGGCAGCCCGAGGCATGAGCACGGCGCAGGGCTGAAGAGCTCCCAGTACTATAACTGATTGTGTTGGTCTGTGTAAGGAAAAGTTATTGAGTTTAATGTTGTATATAATCCAGTTCACGCCTGATGAGTCTGCTCAGCCGTTGCCCTTGCTTAGAAAGGGTTTAATAAATGTACTCAAGCCAGTATTCGCTTCCAGCCTGTTGAGAGTGATCAACCTTCATCTTTTTTGTGGTGACAAGAAAACCATGTCCAATACAGTCAGTGGAGCCTCGGTTGTCCACATGGTTGATACCAATGGGTCTCTTCATGCAAGACCAAGAGAAGCTGCCACATGAGTCCACAACATGCTTTGAACCCATCCAAAACCTTTGCAGCCAAATGAAATAGCGTATATTCTCTGCTAGGAAAGTCTTGACCTTAATACTACCTTAAGAAAGGAACATATGTTTAATCAATGAGGATGAAGTCAAATACATGCTACATTAAGCCGTATCTACTATCAACTAGCAAGTGTAGAAGTTATTTTTCTTTAAAGAGCTAATAATAACTTGCGTCTTATTAATACTAGAATCCCTTATTTGACATTCTATCAAAATTCAAGAAGGCAGTTAGAACTTGTATGTGCAATTGTAGTGTTTCTGGGCAAATGTTATGCTGAACAGACAAGGCTCGGGACGGAGGCGCAGGTGGCGCTATTTGATCACAAGAGTACTGTCACGCTCCACTCATCCATCTCAGCCATAAGCCAGAGCAAACAAAAAAGGACTTGCGCCCGAGTTGGCAACGTAAATACTCTAAAAAGACTGAGAAATCTTCTACGTCTCAAGTGCTATCGTCATCTGAAATGGTGGCTAAATCCTGTTTTCATTTGCTTAATCTTAATATCCTGTGAGTGAATCGACCCAATCCATTGTCTGACACCAATATCCTGCGATAGAATGCCAGAAAGAAAAGAAGAAAGAACAAAGCATTTAGCAGACTGACCGAGTTACGGTAGTCAACCCAAGACCTCCAAAATTCCAACACTCTCACAACTCAACGCACTCCCTGATGATCACCCCTGGTAGAATCAGCGATAGCTAGATCCCTTCCCACCCCTGTACCGACCATGAGAACCAGTGCTATACCCTTCTCGGGCATATTCTGGCCCAGGGGAAAACTCGCCTCCCTCATCACTCCATCCGCCCTGAGAGTCCGCTTGATGCCCTTGGTAAGGGAACTGGGGATTTCCTTCGCCTTCAGCGCCCTCTGCCATGGCTTGAGAGAGTGCCCGGCCGAACAGTTCGCTATCGGTAGCCATCGGAGGCATGCCCCTCGGATCTTGAGGCCGAGACATACCTTGATGGATGGTTCTGTGTCCCCTTCTTCCTGGCGGATATCCTGCATGTGCCGGGTATTGCTGCTGGGCGAAACCGGAGTGGTGTCCCTCATCGCGTGACATCGCGGCTGAGAAGTTGGGTGGAGGGGCCCCTCGTTCCTGTTGGAATCCCATATGCTGTTGGTTCCAGGCGAGACTGGTTCCATAGGGGGATATTCCTGGTGCCGCAGTCTCCGGAAGGAATGTAGGCACAGGGCCAACGCCCAGTCTGTGAGCCACACGAGGCTGATGCATCATGTCTCCGTAGCTCTGGGCCGGCTGTCCATATATTGGGCTCGGCGACGACACTTGCATGCTTGAAAGCCCCAGACTAACGTTCTCAACTGAACTGACAGCTTGAGAAAGGGTGCTGCTAGGGCGGGCCATCTCCGATGAACGGGTCTGCGATTGCCCATAAACCAACTCGGACGGCCAACGTATGTCACCCTGATCCATCTGTCGAAGCGACGGGTTGGGCGGTGGAGACATGTCCCGACTTGATGTCCGGCCGGGATACTGAGAGCCTGAGTATGACCTTGACGACCCCGAAAAGCCGCCCGATTGGGAATCCGTACTCCGCCGCTTGTGACTCGGTCCCGGCTCTGGACTTACGCTTGACCTCACGCCTCTCTTGTTTGGGGGCCTGGACGCGGGCAGCTCTCGGTATCCTCTAGGCTCCTCTGGCTGACTCCGGGGTATGTCTGGTCCAAATAGGCGTCGCTGTTCAGTGGCCGGAGGATCTCGCTGAGAGGGGTTTCTGCCCTGATATTTTGCCGAGCTGCCCAGCTTTTGATATTCCGTCCTCTTCTTCGAATACCTTTCTAGTCCGCCACACTGATCGTTCCTCCACCTCTGTACGAGCGTATGGAGCTTGGTTGTCAGAGCACGGTCGACTCTCCACTCAAACTCGAAATCCTCCATCGGACGACGTTTCTTTGTTGAATTTGGGTGTCTTACTGATCCGCGACCTATTTTTACAGACATCTGGCTCTCTGGATTGTTGTACAGAGCCTCCCTCAGACATTTACAGACATCATTCCAGCCGAGACTTAAGCAGTGTCGCTATTGTTAGCTAAACTCGAACCCCGGGTCAATATGAGGCGGTAAAGTGCAAAAATGATCGACTCACTGGAGTCTGGTGGGCTCAGGGCCGTCGGCATCGTAATCGCTCAGCGGTCGTATCATGAATTCAATGCTCCGAAAGAGGAACACACTGCGGAAGTCATCTGCATAGCAGATATCCCTATGACGCTTTTTATTAGTGTTCCATGATACCGACCAGGATCCTCCGAATCCTGAAAGTGCTTTTTCGCAAAGGTCCAGCACGTCCTGGCGGAGGAAAGGCACATGCTCTGATCGCGCATCATAAGGCTTGAAAGGACCTTCATGTGGAATGCGGATCATAGTACACATGTCTCCTCGACTTTCGTGCGTCTCTGCTTGGTGGAAGATTGGCAGTAGCTGGTATATGTCCTCATCAGGTGCGGTAACGGCTAGTCTCTGCGACTCCGTGTCAAACTTGACGGTAGACTTGGATGCCATAACGACTCTTGATATCGATCTTCGGGAGCAATGATGGGCGAAAACTGGTCAAATTTGGTAAAGGTGTGTACTTTGGGACTAGTGGTCGTATCCTTGATGGCTCCTGTGCTGCAGGTGATTGTTTTGTTGGAGGAAGGGGAACAAGGCTACAGAAGACGAATTTTGTTGGCAAATTTATATGCCTTGCATCCGTGATCGAGTCACCGACTGTCCCACGCCTTGTAGAATGGGACGGACACAAAATAACTCACAGGCGACTATGTCCTAGCGACTCACTGCGAGTATCGACTAGAGTGACGCATCCATATCATTCCTGGGTGGGCGCAAGTCACGCATGGCTGGTGCCCTCAACCGTAATGTGCCGAACCAGGCACTCGTATTATGATGAATATCAGTTCATTGGATCTTGCTGATACCGTCTCAAGTGTTAAATGACTGGGTGGTTATTGTGTGGTATGTCTGACCAACCGCCCATCGGTGACATGGTAATTAACTAGTGACTTGCTTCGCGTGTGTAGGTATTGTTCGCGTTCTGGCGATGGGCTTCTTGGAGTGGAGCATCACGGGGATGTGGAAAGCACATCCATGAGGACTGAGGAAAGTAACCATTGACCAGCCGCTGCACATCTAGCTGTCCAGACACAGGAGACGCGCAGCTGGAAACACGTTGGCGCTTCACAGTGGTTCGCGGTGGGAGTTTCTTGACAGACATTATTCAAGTATAATTATAACCATGGGGTATTTATACCAAAGTTCGAGCATGAAGCGCCTTCCCCAGTTTCACGCTCACGGCCCCTGGGTGCCGCCTTGCAAAGATTCAAAAACAACCCACCATGATTTGCTTCTTTTCCTCTCCAACGCCTCTTGAAACAACCCATTAAAAAGCCGCCCAACGTCTGGGGCTTGGGCGTACGTACACGAGGCCAGCACCACGCCGCTTTTAAGCCCCGCGTTAAGAGCACATGACCAAAAAAGCTATGAAGAAAAGAAACGACACAATCAATCAATCGTTGACACATCCAATCTCATACCCAATCAAGACCTCGGTGCTGCTCCCCTCCCAACCCCTCGTGCCGGCAGCGGTAAGCATGTAGTGCGACGTAGGGTCGACGTACATCTGCGAGATGACACCCGCCCTAGGCGGGCCGGGAATAATCAAGAAAGGCACGGCGCCGTGCTTGAAAGCCCTATTGTCGCGCAGGTCGTACAGCCTCAGGATGTCGTGGCTGGCGCAGACGAGGTGGCGCCCGTTGACCATGGTGCGCACGGCCGAGACGGCGCCGCTGCCCGCGGGGAACTTGAGGGTGCGCTCGGGCTGCCAGTTGGACGTGGCCTTGTGGATGTTGTACTCCTCGACCGTGCCGTTGCGCCGCCCCGCGTAGATGGTGTTGCCGTCCGGCGACCAGCACGCGCCCATGCACCAGGGCGGGACGCCCGGGCGCGTGCCTATTCGGGCGAGTGGTGCGGGCACACGGCGGTCCCAGATGCGGATTGTGCCGTCCATGGAGGCGGAGAAGAAGGTCGAGTCGGACGTCTGTGTGGGGTCGAACTGCGCCGGCGGGGGGTTGTTGAAGACAAGGGTTGGCGAGTGTATCGATGGTTGCTTAGAGTCGGCGTCTGTTTGGGCGGTCGACGGTCGTGGTGGGTCGGCCTGTGACGCATCTTGGGGCTTGAGCTGGTTTGCTGCGGCGTCGGAGGGCGGTGGTTGATCCGATTGCGCTTGTGTTGGGTCTTGGGTCGTACTCGGCGCAGCGTCTGTTGGTGGGTGGTCCGTCGTTTCGTGAGAGGCGTCGCCCATGATCGCGTCGCCGCCCATGGTTACGTCACCATCTCCATGGGGAGCATCATCTAGTGGCTCTAACATCGCGTGCGAGTAACCATCGTTGTCATTGTCTCCACCGAATGGGTTGTCTGCTCCCATGTTGTTGTTGCCGTCTCCAAAAAGGGACCCCGCGGGACTACCGAAGAGTGACTCATGGTCAGAACCCTCGCCATCTCCCATGCTGTCGCCGTTGGGGATTGTCCCGCCATTTGGCATTCCTGAGTCGGGACCGCTGCTAAAGAAACCGTTGGTCCGAGTGCTAGTCCTCATCGTGTCGCTCTGGAACGGTTCTTCTGCCGCCTCTGCGGGGAGCGGTGCACCGCTCAAGGGCCGCGGCTCAAGGGCTGAGATCTGACCTCCGCTGCCCCTGAAATCCCGGATCGTCTTGCCAGTATTCAGGTCCCAGTCGAGAATGTTCTTGTCCCAGCTCCCGCTCAGCACGCTCTTCTCGTCGGGTGCCAGCTGTAATACCGACACAGCATTCTTGTGTTCTTGCAGCACGTGTATGGTCTTGCCCTCGTCATGTCTCACGCTGTGGAGGTTGATTCCACCGCTGTCCAGACCAGCCAGCAGCCACAATGCGTCGCGGTGGACTGCCAGACTGTAGACGGGAGACAGGACGCGATCAGCATCGCTGGCACCACCTCTTGGGTTTGGTGGTGCTGGTTCGAGGTTCTCCCAGTATGACATGAGTATTCCAGCTTTCGTGACGCTGTCCACGAAGGGGTGCCGCTGGGCGACGGTCAACAGTTGCTTGCCGTTGATGGTGCCTGGGCCGTCGTATTTCCGGATGTACCCATCTGACCCACCCGTCACCCAGTATCTCAGGTCGGGTGTAATTGCGATGGCGTTGATGGATGTTGCTTGAGGGGCTGCCATGGTCGGCACGATATCGTACAGCCTCGCGGTGATGGCTTCTGGCCGGACCTTTGGTCGAAACTTCGGTGTGGAAGGGGAGTCTATCGAATTGGATTTCGAGTGGGACGGTCGGTCGACTCGCGTGGTGGTATCTTCCTCCTGATCGCCCTCCTGTTCCTGGTCCTGGTCCTGATCTTGGTCCTGGTCTCCATCCTGTTCCCCATCTTGGTCTTGTTCTTGATCTTGGTCACCGTCTTGATCCCCATCTCCATCATTGTCGCCCTCGTCCTGGTCTTCGTCTTCCTCGTTGAATGCATCGTCCTCGTCTACCTCCATATCATCCGCATCTTCCATCGTCATGTTGTCATCTTGCTGCTCTTGGTCGTGCTCCTGGTCGTCGGAGCTCGCATTGGAATCGTGGTCGTGATCATTGTCGTAGTCGTCCATGGCGGGCTGACGGCCGGCTGTTGAAGATGAAAGGGGCAAAAATGAGTAGGCGATACAATATACTTGTCCAAGAAGAAATGATTGAATGCGAACACACTGGTGGCGTGGGCCTCGAAGCCAAAGAAGCAATAGTGGGTGGATTTTTGACAGGCAAAAGAGCCGCGAAGCTTGTGCAGATCGGCCGCATGTCGTCAGAGCTAACGGGTCGGTCGCGACGCGACTGGTCCGTGCTTGAGCTGGAAGATCTAATCTAATCTGATCTAATCTAATCTTCCTGTTTATCCATTCTACGCACCCCGACAACGAGCGCTTCATGTAAATACAATTAAATATTTTGAATTCAGCTTTTCATAGCAATTCGAAAACCGGGATTCAATCCTATTATTTAGGCGGGTTTATAGATAGGCCGCAGCTGATATGAAGAATATACCTCTGCATGCGAATGTTCTGATATTAAGCATTGCATGGAGCAGTGTCACTGGCCTAGCCTATAAATAAGAAAACGGAGATTCGCACCCCCAGAATTAGAGGGTGCACCCCCTTGACTACTGACTAAGTAGTTTTAGCTAATTAGAAGCCACCTTTTAATCTGACCTTACTACCCCCTATAGTGCTTTTTACACCTATACCTCTATTAACTTAACCGCTAAAAAGCAACGTACGGGTATAAGGAGGACTATTAACTAACTGCTACAGGTGGATTTGACTGCTAGGGAAGTCCCTAGCGACGACGATAGTAAGAAGGCGACCTAGGAGGAAATCGTTGTTTGTGGGCCGTTCTGAGCGACGATGGAGGGATGTTGTAAGCTGTGGTAATGATTTAAGTACTGTGGAGGTATGTTGTAGGCTTGTGGTAGTAGTTTAGTAATAATAATTACTTTTTTTAGTACGTTTAGGGGCTTTTAAGTACCTTTTTAGGCCTGTGGGTATTATTAAATTAGGTAGTTTAGTGCCCTTAAGTATGTTAGAATAGTGTATATGAGAATATAGGGGTGTATAATAACTAATATAGTTGAAATAATGTTGTATATATAAATTTGGGTGGTGTGCATTATTAAGTACACAGGGGGTGCACCCTCCGATTCTAGGGGTGCGAATCTCCATTTTTATAAATAAGAGACCGGATATTCGCGCCCAAAAAAATAGATATTACGCCTAAAATAGTAACTAAGCAGTGCTACAGTTAATCAGAGGCCTTTATTTTTTGTAACTTTACTACCTATTATAGTACTTTTTACAGCCTCCATCCCTACCCACAACCTCTAACTACCCGTACCCAGTTACTATACATATATTCAACTACTAACAACCTCTTTAGTAACAATAAAGGCCAAAAGGAGACCTAGGATGAGATTATAGTAGCTGGACCACTGTAAGGGCACAATAGTAGCTTCCACGGCGCCCCAAGCTGTAGAGGGCAGAAGTAGTTATGGAGGGCAGAAGCAGCCGTGGAGGGCAGAAGCAGCCGTGGAGGGCACGCCACGGAAGCAACGGTATGGGCAACTCAGCACCATAGTGGGCAGTTAAGCACTACAGTAGGCAATTAAGCACCATAGTAGGCAGTTAAGCACCATAGAGGGCAGTTAAGCACTGTAGTAGGTAATTAAGCACCATAGTGGGCAGTTAAGCACCATAGAGGGCAGTTAAGGACTGTAGTAGGCAACTCAGCACTGCAAAAATGGCGATATTGTGCCATAGAGTATGTATTGATATGGGATATTAATGCCTAAAGTTATATTATGAATTTATATATAAACACTATAGTGTAAATAAATACATGCACAGGGGGCTGCATACTTAGTCACCATTTTAGGCGCAGTATCCATTTTTTTGGGCGCGAATATCCGGTCTCATAAATAATCCCAAGTCTGATGAGGTACAAAAAGCAGAATATACTATAAGTCAGGCCCAAATGTACTGAATTGGCTGGAGATACGCTAGTATAATCTAAATCCAACGATGGTCTGCACTGAAGAATACTCAAGGACAGACGTGAGAGATTGGTCCAGCTACACCGCTCTCATTTTGACTCTCAAATCACGGTCTGGGGGAGCCGCTACCGCATTGGTGCCCGCGTCCAGGTCGCGCGCAGGCCGATCGGAAATGGACCCATCGGGCTTGAGCCATGTTGCACTGCCGAAGTCCACCTCCAATCTCGAGACCATCATGGCAACAGCAAGGAGGACCTCAGGTTTGGAGAAGTTCCGGCCTGCACACATACTAATGCCGCCGCCATATGGCAGGAAGGACTTAGCCCTGCCAGCGAGAGAGAACTCAAGATGCTTTGAGGAGACGCCGTTTTCGTCCTTGGTCTCAACTTCTTTCACATGTCGAGCTGCCCAGAACTCCGAGGCCGGGTGTTCAGGAGTGCCCCCTATCACGAATGTTTAGCCTTTGGTCCAATTATCTCCGGGGATTTGTTTCCGACACGGTTAATTATGTGCAAATAGATCCAACTTACAAACATCCTCATCCCGGTGAGACGCCTCGGTTGGCGTTTGCACTATTGATCCTTTGGGAACGTTGTACCCTCCGAGATTGACGTCTTCGATACACGTTCTTGTAATAAGCACGCTGACGTGAAGACGCATAGCTTCCACAAACACTGATTGCAGCAAAGGCAAAGACAATAGCTTCTGTGTATCAAGCGGTTCGTCCTCTGCTTTGGGGTCCTGGGCAATCCGTGTCGCTGTGCTGATTTCGGTCTTAATGGCGCGGAGCAAATCAGGATCCTGGATAAGCTCCATCATAATCCACGTAGAGATACTGATAGTGTTTGAATGAATTCTGAGACGTTCTTTTAGCAATGTTTCTCCCTGAATGCAGTACGTTGAATCCTGAGTAGGTTCAAAAGAGCATCACCTGACTTACCCAAAGAAGATCAGGCCGTACACACCGCCCATCGTCTTGTGAGAGAAACGGAATGATTTCCCCCACTGTGCCAATCGTCTAGATATCCGTGCCCCAAAGACGGGCTCAAACTCCTCGTCCGGGCCTGAATCGATTCCTTCCCAGTCAAACTCACGATCTGCAATTTCAAACCACTTCTCGCACATAGCAAGGAACGTATCCCTGGCGTGTTTTGCTCGAGGGTTAAGGAAACTTGGTAGGCCAAATGAAAGCGCCTCGGCATACTTCTCATATTCCCAAAATGCATCAGAGAAGCCCGGGTTGATATCGAGGATCCTAGGACCGAAGATGGCAATGGTGGCCGCGTTGAACATGTGGTACTTCAAAAACTCAAAAACCCGTACTTCAACCCACTCGCTAGAGGCCGGGAGTTCCTTGGCAAAGGCGGCCTGGAAGTCCGAGGAGAAGGTTTTGACTGGCATCTCAGGAAGGAAGGACTCGTTGTACATAGAGTGCATCTCATACCATATGCGATTCTCCGGAGGTTGCTCATGGCCGATGCGTTGGATCTTGGTGCCGCCAGATGTGTCTTTCTCGAATTTTGTCATATCTGCTCGCTCGTATCCCCCTGTATGCTCAAAGACACGCAAGAACCAGGGGTCAGCACTGAAAGATGCACGGAACAGGGCCGAGACGTTGCTGCCGCCTCCAACCATGTACACATTCAATGGTCCGAGGCGACATTTGATGACACCCCTTGGGCTAGCTTTCAAGGATTGCCTGACAAAGTCCGAAAACTCATGATTCAACGTCTCGGGCTACAATATGGGGAGGAATTGCACGTGAGAGGCTTACCTCAGTCGCAATACAAAGGCCTTCTTTCTAATCATGAAGTCCAAGGCATTTGAGACGAATGGAACAGTCTCCTTGAGCTGAGGGGGCTCATCATAACCACCAGTCTTGGTCGGCAGCTTCTTGAGAATGAAAGCAACGGTCGGTAAGACAATGAACAGGACGGAAATGTACAGTGCTGAGTTGAGATGATCCATGACTATCTTGAAGTTCCAGAAAATGACATCTGTGCGGCACAGACTAGGAATGTGATGATAATATCAATGTTTACGTCTTCACCTCTGGAACCCTAGGGCTGAGAAATCGTGCTGTCCTCTATATCTATCCATATAACGATTCGCCTGATCTAACCCCACAACACCAAAACCCGGTTGCACATTGATAGGCATCTGCAAAGCTAGCATCGACAATCATTGGATACTCCTCTGGTGCGCACTGCCAATGACTGCGCTTTTCAACATGCAGTATTGGCTAAATCGAGTTGTCATCTTGTAGTGCTGAAAGCGACTTCTGTTTGATGCGAGTTACCATGGATTTGGCAAACCAAATCCCATTCCGGTCACTCATGATGTGGTAACTTTGTGTAACCCACCTCTGCAGTCTGGCAGCTTGGCACAAACCAATCTGTCGATTTGTTACCTTCCACCCGATCCCAAAGTCGTGGATGGATTCTGACCGGCATTATGCAAAATGCCATATTTGTATCCCGTGATTGCCTATCTTGTGAAATGAGGTAGAATTCTTGTCGATCAGTAACATACGCGGGTCTTGAATCGGTACTTCTGCAACCAGTTCCCTCTATCGAATCGGCGAGGCATTGCTGCCTAATTGCTACCATTGCACAACGGCAGGATTCAGGTTTCTATGGAGCTGCACCACTCTAATATCTGCGGCTGTTTGACGCCTCTTGAACCAATTGCTTTGTGGTCAGATAAAACGGAGCCTTATTCAAGAGTTGAGTACATAGGCTTCTGCGCACGTGTGCCGGTCAGTTCCACCAGACCTTCAAGCAAGGCACATTCAGCTTCTGAGGAGATGGGTCGGAAGACCTAGACGCTATCACACCCCAATGGCTCAGAATTCCTCATCACGTTGTGGCACTGTCTCGACAATCTGCATGAATCGTCTTGGCGGTGAGTGGCAGTGGACGGTTTGCGGCATTGGACCCACCGCATTGAGACGATCTGTAGTCCAACGAATGCTTCCTGGGACTTGCAATATTTGAGGACTGTGAGATCTTTTCAAATGAGTATCTGACGTTGTTTATCCTCTCCACGCTTGTTGTGAGGCCATTGCCGCTGCTACGACTGAGTACATGCAGACAGGCGATTACAAGGACCGCGAGCTGCAAGGTGGCTATAATGGCACACCTCAAGATTAGATACTACCATGATACCTTTGGTGCCTAGAGAGATAATCTAGGGATGCAGAGTTGTGTGCACAATGGCGGTCAGCCTGTCCAATCCTATATCCTCAGCCAGCCTAAAGACATCCTCTCTCCGCCCAGCCGCGACAAGATCCTTGGCATCAACCTGGCGAGACCTAGAAGACTGCCCGGGGCCATATACCTGCACCTTTCCAGACCCAGATGAGAAGGTGTTGTAAGGCTCCCCGCCGTTGACAAACTGGATCACATGACGAGCAAATGCTCTCCCCGACGAAGCTTGATCCTCATCAAGAAACTCTTCGTAATTCTGGAAGAGAAAGGCAGCGTCGAGGAGGTGGCTCGCAACCCCCTGGAATCGCCCCTCCCAAGGGTTCGGCTCGTTGAAGTGGAACACATAGGATGGGCCAGGCCAGCCTCTGGCTATGCGCCTCGTGGCAGCCAGCTGGACAACGTCATGTGCAAAGTGCAGGAAGTTGAGACTTGCTCCACCCTGCTGGGAGCCGTACGTACTCAAAAGAGCTTCCTTGACATCCGCGTGGTCGGACAAGGACTGTTCGACAACGGAGCTGAACTTTGTCCCGATGTGTTCCGCGGCGGGGCCGAGCATATAGGCCAGGATCGATGACTGGCTATCCGTCAACAGCTATTCATATTACGGTGGAGTGCCTGATTTCGAACTCACATCCATTTCGCAGTCTCCTAACATTATCCGTGGGCACCAGTCGCTGCCTGGGTTGCTGGCCGCGTCCTCTAGCACATTCACTTGGTAGAACGGGGGATTCTTCTCGTCCCCCTCTGCAATGGGACTGAGCGCAAGGCCTGGGCCCAGCTTTGTGACCCAGTCCGCGCGGCTCGTTTCTTTCAGTTTTGAGATACGCTCTGCGGGTGAAAGTTCGGAAACACCAAGTTTGTCCAGGACGGACGCGTAAGTGCTCTCGGCGACCTCGTGGGGCAATGGTGGAATCAGGGACGGGGTCCCTCCCATGCAAACAGCCTGGCTGAATAGAGGCTTGTCCTTGGCTAAATGGAGCAGGATGGAAACTGTTGTATAAATTCTGGTCAGTCGATGCGTGTTTTTTCTTCGAACATGATACGAATTATCTTACTACTTCCGGCGCTCACTCCTAGAGCTGTCACTCGGCTCGGCTCGCCTCCGAAACCTGCAATGTATCGCTGAAGCCATGTGAAAGCTGCTGCTTGGTCATTGAGACCTCTGTTGGGCTTAATACCGTGACTAGTGAGCTCTTCGGATGTCAAGAATCCGGGCGCCCCCAGCCGGTAGCTTTTGTTCCACAACGGATGTCAGAATCGGGGAATGTAGATAACCATTTCACGCTTTCTTGGGTGCATATCTGACTTACTTGATTGTAACGCCAATAATAGGCTTCCCATCGCGTACAGATAATTCCACAAGGCGCTGTATATCGAACTGAGGCCATGAGCCGGCACCCATGAAGTAGCCACCACCATGGATGAAGACGACCACGGGAAGGCCTGACGACTGTATCTTCGGAACCGTAATGTTGAGGTTCAGACACTCGGTTGCCGAGTCTTGCAGCTTTCCGTGCGGAAGTGCATGCTGAATAATAGTGTGCTCTATGTCGCAGGTCTCGCTTGGCTGGATAGATTGCGGACTGTCCAAGCAATTAGCACGGAGGTCTGTCCCAGGAGCAGCACATGTGAGATGGAACACAGTGCTTTCGCTGCTTTGATCGGGAACTCACCCATAGCGGGTCGCATCGATGGTGCGCCGGTCCTGGTTCTCGAACAGCACCGCATCGGCGAACTGATGTGCAAGAGTGGCGTACGGAACCCCCCTATACTGCACAGATTGGCCCAAGTCGATCCCAGATATTGAACCTAGGGTTGGGTGCTCGAGGTTTGTGTTGTTTGTCATTTTCACGAGTAAATGAGCATGTGAGACTCTGTGTTCCTTGTTCTGAGTAAGAAACGTTCGCCACGGCTCGTGTATCTATATGGTAACACAACGGGCATACAAGAGAGGTATGTGGGTACTCCACATGGCACGAACGTGTGGAGAGGTAAAACAGGCATCAACCTCTCAACCCACATACTGTATTGCCCGTGCGCAAGATCTGTTTATGCAAGATGCCCAGTCCCGCCTCAAACACGGGAATGTTTGGTAGATACTGGTGCAATTGCATCATTAGATGCACTTCCATCGACGCTGGTATACTTCTCTGGTGTCAATGGGTTATAAATTATCTCTAAAACTCTCTTTTCTCATACAATATGTCCCTTCGAGGTGTAGAAATAAGTGGACAGGCATTTACTCTCCACTCGAAGCCCGTGGGCCGGCCATCCCGAGTCCCCGTCCCCCACACGGGGCACTCTGGCTCCGGAAGGCCGAGAGAAGCCCTGACCACCTCTCCACATACAAAGTTGTCTCTCCACATGCTACAATGACGCTGGGTACAGGGGTAGTAGATTACACCCATCATTGTTGCAAATAAAAGCATCTAGTTTCTTGGAAGCTTGTTCATCATGGAAAGATTGTGGACAATTTCATACCGAAGTCTATTTTCAGATAAACTCCCGCCATACTTGAACTAGCCAAGAACACCATGGATTCAGGACCAACCCGAAATAACACCATCGCAAGCTTAACATCACCGCGGTACTATGAGATTCTAGCGAGGTTCGGCTGGCAAGAAGCATTGCTGCTGGTAGCCATTGCACTCGTCACTAATGTCGTCTACAATGCCTATCTTCACCCCCTGCGGAAAGTTCCCGGTCCCTTCCTCGCCGGCGTAACAGAGCTATGGAGGACCAGGAAATATGCCTTGGGCCAGTGGCATCAAGATGTCTTAGATCTCCATCGCCAGTATGGTCCAGTCGTGCGGGTCTCACCAAACGAGGTCAGCTTCGTGGACCAGGCGGCCCTGGAGCAGGTCTATGGCCACTCCACAGGGACCAAAAAGGTGAATGACGGGTTGGAACTCTCGATTCCATGTCCAAGCTGACGTTAGCATAACTTGACAGACTTCGTGGTACGATACATGGACCGCCAAAGGAAACGGGACGGGCGTATGTACTTTGCCCAGCACTCCTTTTAGCATTTATCATCCTAAAATGTCACACTCTCCGTGAGAGTAGCTCAGAGCTAACGAGAACAATCCAAACTAGTTCTTTAGCACGACCAATGTTCAAGAACATGCATTCTTGAGAAAGAGAGTGGCGGCCGCCTACTCCAAATCCGCCATCATGTCCCAAGAAAGCCAAGTCCAACAAGTCCTCGACCACCTCTGGCGCCGATTCCGCCAATTCGCCCAAGATGGCCAACATATCGACCTGCAAGTCTGGAGCAACTACCTCGCATTCGACGTCGTCAGCCAACTGGGGATGGGTGGTCCAATCGGCTTCATCGACAACGGCGACTCGAAAGGCATCTTGCGCGCGGTGCACCAGATATTCTACATACAAGCGATAGCCGGCCACATACCCGGCAAGATGATGTGCCTGCAGTGGCCGAGTGTGCAGGCCATCGGCGACTTACTCGGGGGCGCACGAGGCTTCAAGGTCTTTCAGGACTGGAGCACGCGGCAGGTTCAAAGCCGCATGGCTGACGGCCCACACAAGGACTCGCAACGCGGGAGAGACCTGCTGGATCACTTCATCTCCATGAAGGAGCCTGATGGTCGGGAGGCCACTGAGCCAAGCGTGCTGGCCGAGGTGGGCAATCTCATCGGCGCCGGCGCAGACACCGCGGCCGTGGGCATAGCTGTAGTCCTGGCACAGCTTGTGGATCATCCAAACGACCTCGCGACGGTGAGGCAGGAGGTAGACAAGGCCTACGAAGAGTTGGCCCTCTCCGGCCAGGCCTCCGCCGAGCTGAGCCTGCGAGAGATGGAGAAGCTGCCCTTCCTCAGCGCGTGCGTGCAAGAGGCCACCCGGTTATGCCCCAGCATTGTCTGGCAGCTCCCACGCGAGGCTCCTGAGGCTGGCATCACGATAGCGGGGCATTACATTCCCCCGAGCGCCACCTTGGGAATGAGTCCTATGGCGCACAATCGCTCCAAGGAGATATTTGGTGATGATGCCGATGAGTGGCGGCCTCAACGATGGTTGCCTACAGCGGATCAGCTTGAAAACAAGGCTACGAAAAGTGAAAGACAGCGGAGAATGGACAAGTTTAACGTCACGGTTAGTCTAGCAGCTGCCCTAGTTTTCCAGCACTTTCATCCTTTTCCTCGACCCAATCTCTCTCAAAAGAACCAACAAATACAACCTCAGATCATGTACAGCTAACCTATTTTGACATGCATAGTTCGGATATGGATCGAGGGTATGTATAGGTCGACATCTCGCTTCGATGGAAATGATGAAGTTTGTGGGCCAATTCGTACGCCAGTTCGAATTCGAACCCGTGAACACGGCGAGTCCATATCAGCGACGGTCTCAGTGGTGGTGTTTGCAGGAGAACTTTATGATTCGGCTGAAAGTAAGGGACCATGATACAGGGTATGCAAGCTGAGTGTGCACGATGTTCTCAGTTTGGAACACAATATGCACCGTCTTTTCTATAGATTTTGCTTTTCAGGCATGGCTACATATCGACGGTCCTCGAAGTACCCCATATGCTTAGGAAATTACAATATTTGTTGTCACAAAAGGGTGATGAGGGAAAGTAGGGGATCGGTTTCAGACATACCTTTCTCCTGTCGTGTCAACCACGTCGATGTTGTTTTCGGCTGTCGCCGATGTCCGTCTCTACGATGACAACGCAAGTGCCGCATCTCTCGTTCTCAACGGTGCGAACACCAGATATATCCACGCCGTCCTCGTCCAGCTTGGTATTCAGTGTAGCGCCGAAGTAGTAATCTCCCACAGCGCCTTTCATGGAAATCGGGGTCTTCCAGCCTAGTGTCTGTCGAACAATCCCCGTCTCTGCATCCCACATCCGAATGGCCTTGTGCGAGCCTGAGATCAATAGCTTCCTCTTGTAGGAGGTTTCCACTGACGAGAATGTATTACCGTGGCCTTTGAGAATTCTCTCAGGCGCTCCTGTTTCCGTCTTTCAGACCCGGACTGATTTATTGAGTGAGCCCGACATCAATACTTGTTGCCCGTCCGGCGAGAACGCGACCGAGAAATACCCCACCCCATCGCCTGCCCCTCTTTCCGTACTCATCGGCCACCAATTTACCCAGCGCAACAAGTCCACGAATCTAGTGCAGTACATCAAGGCACTCCATCTCCATGTAGGTGTTTCAGCCCGCTGGTCCGCAGGAGTCACTCTATGTTGGCTGGCGTTGGCTGACAGCTTCCAACACCCAGCCGACATTAGCGTGTTGGGCGCCTATCTTTCCGTATTCGAGAGCATAGCCGACTAGGGCTGGACGTGCTTGGTCCAGCTGCCCTGGCTTGGCAGAGTACGGAGTACGGCGTACAGACGTAAAGATTAGATACTGCAAGCAGATTAGGGCGCTAGCCAGCCACCTTGGCACGTAACTGTCGCCCGCGGCAATTGCTCGGGCTGCTATAAAGCCAAATTGCCTGCCTCCGGCGCCCATCTGCTAGCTTCTGATATCCATCTTTCTGTCTCTCTAGACCACTGATTAACACATGAAAGCAAGAACCATGGACCCTCACGTCAAGTACTTGTTATCGCTCCGAGCCATTCGTGAAAGGGCCAAAATTGTTTGGCAAGCCGCAGAAGCCGGAGAGCTGGCCCATTTCGATCTCCACAAAGACAAGCTCGGTGATGTCGCCGACTTCGTCATCTCCGTCATTCAGGTTCTGACCCATTGCCCAAGCCAGCACAGGATGACGAAACTGACCTTTGGCAGCGTGATTTTGGACCCGACAAATATGACACCATCCCACCCCACGGTCGTTGGCAACATTTCGACGTCGGCAACGTGCCGCGTGTCCAGAACATGATTGACAATTGGAGGGCCGCCGGGACTGATGACCTGGAGCTTACTCGCCGCCTTATCGATCTGTTCTTTGTCTCTGTGCTCCTAGATGCTGGCGCTGGTGATCACTGGCGCTTTATTGAGCCGGACACCGATCGAAAGTATGAGAGGAGTGAGGGCATTGCAGTTGCCAGTCTCTATATGTTCAACTCGTTTGCCTTCACCGACTTGACGTCCGAAAAGACCCCCTCGGTCAATGGTATGTTTCTTACCTCATAAAAGCTTGTCATATGCTTTTTCCATGCTAAAGCATCGCCATCATCACACAGGCAAAGGTTTGAAGAGCATAACGGGTGAGAAGCTTGCGACGGGCTTCCAAGTGTCCGACGACAACCCCATATTGGGAATAGACTCCCGCGCAGGTCTTCTCAGAAGTCTTGGAGAGTCCCTGCTGCAGAACTCTGACGTCTTTGGCGAGCAGGGCCGCCCCGGGAACCTTGTGGGTAAGATCGCATCGCCAATTGCCCAGTGCATGATATGTGCTCTAACCGGTCTCTCAGATCACATGATAAAAACCGCAGAGAACTCATCGGAGCTCGACGTCCTCAAGTTCTGGGACGTCCTACAGACTCTTCTGATTCCGTGCTGGCCCAAAGACCGCACGACGGTCAACGGATTCCCGATAGGCGATGCGTGGCCCTTGAGCACATTGAAAAAACACACCGATCCTTCCAACGCCAACGATATCACCGCCGGTATTCAGCCGTTTCACAAGCTAACTCAGTGGCTCACCTACTCATTGATGGTTCCTTTCCAGAGGATCTTGGGCATCAAATGGAAGAACACAGAGTCCCTGACAGCTTTGCCAGAATATCGCAACGGCGGCCTGTTTGTCGATCTAGGAGCTATCACGCTGAAGAAGGAGGCATACGAGCGAGGGGTCAAGGCATCTGGCCAAGACCTGCCCCTGTTTGATGCGGGAGATGATGTCATCGTAGAGTGGCGTGCTCTGACATTGAATCTGCTGGACCGAGTATACGAAATCATCGGGTCACGGATGGGCCCGGGGGTCCATCTTACCATGGCTCAAGTTCTGGAGGCTGGGACCTGGAAATCTGGCAGGGAAACCGCGGCTCAGCGCCGGCCAGAGACCAAGTCAAGCCCAATTCTCACTCGAAGTGACGGCACCGTGTTTTGATGTACAATAGATATGTTATCACAATATAATCGCTATGTGCCTATGGCCATGGCGGTGGCGCTTTTGCAAGAGTAGTGCGGTGGCATATTGCGTGACATATGGGAAGGCATCACAACCTGATCCAGATAGTTATGTGTCTCAGACGATCGCAGTGCTCATTAAACATTCCAATGATAATGTTTCAATGCACGTGAGTTACTGGAACAACCTATTAATTTGACCACCTGTAGGGTCTGTAAGGTATAATACTCTGAGGTACGTTTCTCTGGTGGCAGAGTGGAGGAAAGAGGAGAAACTAGCCGCAGCATGGGGGGTACAGCTGAACGTTTAGCATCCTCAACTTATTGTATTGTGCTGGATTCTAAAGAATTTATTGACATGAATTGAATATGCTTTACAGCTGCGTTAAGCAACATGTGTACATTTCTGGATCTTCGTATCGCTCGGTACCCAACCCTGTGGACGACGGCTTGCCTACTGGCACTGGGAATAGTACGAGTTCAAGACCTTGCAGGTAAGTCCAGAGGCGCAGGTGGTCGCGCCAGACCAGCCGATTCCACCACACTGGCCCCACTGAGCAACTGTGCCGGACCCAGTGCCGGTGCTGGGAGGAGGTGTGCCTGAGCTGCTGGATGAGGTGGTGGTGCCGGTGGAGCCGGCAGAGCCACCGCCAGGAGACTTGCTGAGAGTAATGGAGCCCTGGCCGGAGCCAGTCCAGGACTCGACCGAGATGGTCTGGTAGTTGTAGGTGCCCAGCTGCATGCCGAATGACTTCCAAGCGTTGAAGTGGTTGGCGACGGTGACGGTTCCCGAGGTGCGAGGCGTCTGACGGATGGAAATGTATTGATTGAAGGTGGTGGTGCCAGAGATAGAGGGCTGGTTGACCTGCTGGTGAACATAGACATCGTATGTCCCGCCGTCGCTGGTCACAGTGCCCTTGTGAGTGCCGACCTTTTGGTAGCCAATCGCAGTCTCCATGATGTAGTACTCGACTAGGGGGTTGGTGTACTGGGATTGCGTTAGTCACCTTCTACAGAGGGCAAATCAATGCAATATGGAAGTTCTAATAAAGAACGGTTAGGCATCCGTAGCGGGATAAGGTTATACTGACCCATCCATAGACAGAGAGAAGGCCAACGCCGCTGGCGGTAAAGGAACCGCTGTAAGTGATAGGGTCGGCATTACCAGGTTGCCATCCAAGTCCGACGACGAAATCAGCATTGGTGTTGTATTTGACGCTGAAGGATCCTGCACTCTGGTTCGGGGTATAAGTGACACCGGCGCCTGACGCGATGTAGTTCTGGTTGTAGTTGACGGGCTCGGCACGCTTGGTGAGGATGATGGCAGGGTTGACTGAAGACTCGAGAGGAGCAGCCAGAGCTGGAATGGCGACAGCCGCCAGCGACAAAAAGGATCGCATATTGGGCAAGTTGCGACGAGAGAAGACAAGTGACTGATGAGTGATGAGAAAAACACCACAAGGCTGTGCAGGTTCTTGGCGCCAAGCCTGTATATTTATATTCTTGCGCAAGGCTTACACCTGCTGTATTCTGATAACTACATTGTACTGTGATAGCTAGTAAAACGCACAGGGAATCGGGCGTATGGAACCAGATCTTTGGGACATAACGGAAATGTGAAACTCGAATAAATTAGCGGTTAATATTAACATAGAAGGCTTGCCCTACTAGTGTAGTTCTGTAGCTCTCTTCTAACGCTATGGAGATGCAATGCCGAGCAATTGTCAGCCCAACGAGGCACTTAAGCTCAAACGTATTTAGCCGGAATGGGCACACGGTCACCCATACACTCTGACCCATTTAGCCGCTGCGTGGCCTAGAGCTGATTCTTCTCCAGTGAGCCAGAGCTGACATTTGATATTGCCACTGTTCCTTTGCATCGATGATCATTAGATGTGTGCAGAAAGCGTGTTCCTACATGGGCACGAGCTGCAGCTATCTTATACAAAGACGAAAAGCTGTGCGAATAGCAGCCGTATGATTTTCAGGAGCCTTCACAAGTCTGCTGCCTTTTGAAAACTGCCTGACTATCATTGCAAGATTATGTATGGTTTTTCATTATTTTTTATCTTGGCCGCGGCTTCATGCGGCCGTGGACTTAGGACTCTAACAGGACCCGTGCAAAGCGGGACGTACTTGAAGAGTGTCGCCTCCCTTCCAGACCCATTCACATTCCAAGATGGAGCTACTGTTTCCACTGTGGCGGACTGGTATAAACGTGCGGACGAGCTGAAAAGGTTATTCCAACCCTATGAGCTTGGATGGAAGCCTGACAAGCCCGCTGTGTTTGATGCCCGATTGAACGGGACCACGCTGTCAATGACCACTGGGCTCACCCAAACAACGGCTGTCACATGGAATGTGTCCATCAGCTATCCGACCAACAGCACTGGGCCCGGCCCATATGCTGCCATGATCGCTTATGATGGACTGTCAATCCCTCTTGATGCCGACATCGCTACCATTACTCTCACCAACGACAACATCGCTCAACAGAACGATCAATCTTCTCGTGGCGTGGGAATTTTCTACGACATTTACGGCACGAACGCCTCGGCCGGTGCCACAATGGCCTGGGCCTGGGCCACGTCACGGATCATGGATGCGTTAGAGCTGATTGATATTGCCGAGAGCAATATTGATGTCAAGCGAGTGGGTATCACTGGCTGCTCTCGCAATGGCAAGGGAGCCTTGGTCGGAGGTGCTTTTGAGCCGAGGCTGGCTCTCACAATCCCACAAGAGTCTGGATCTGGCGGGTCTGCCACATGGCGAATCTCCGATGCCATGTTCGCTGCTGGTGTTGCCACGCAGACTGCTCATGAGATTATCCAAGAGAATGTCTGGTTCGGCGAAGCCTTCGACCCATTTGTCAATGACACTGCCTTGTTGTCGTTCGATCATCATCTTCTTGCTGCTCTTGTTGCTCCCCGTCCGATTCTCTTCCTCGACAACAACGGTTACGAATGGCTTGGGCCACTCTCCAGTTACGGAGGCATGTCCGCTGCGAAGACCGTATGGGATGCACTTGGCACTACGTCGACTTTTGGCTTTTCTCTCGCCGCTAGCCATCCTCACTGCCAGTTTCCTGCTGATCAGCAAGGGGCTAAGCTGAGCTCTTTCCTTCAGAGATATCTACTTAACAACACGGCTGTTTCAACAAGTGTTTTCGACACTGCGACTAATGGTACCGACGGCAACTTCACATATGTTGCCAGTGATTGGATTACCTGGACAACTCCTACTTTACTATAGAATTAGATCAGAAGACTAGTAGGTCTACATGTCTAAATTTAATAAAAGGAATTCATCAAAACATGGCCTCTGAAGCAATATAATTCGTGTCTTGTAGTGCGGTATGGCCGACAAAATAGGGGCGGGGGCCACGTGGCAAGGAGACAAACTTAGGACGTAGTCAGGGGCTTCGCCATGCACAACTGCTTGATCACTGTCTGCCAATTGGGAAAGGTACTATGAGGCTCTCCTATCAGGTATCTCCCAGGACCGAAGAGGCTGCCAGTGCGGCGCGGTGCGGCGCGGCAGACATAGCCAATCACGAAAGCGACAGCTTGCACCGGTTAGCCAAAAGACCACGATTTCCAATCCGACTATTGTAAATGTCCAGCAGTTATAAGACGCGCGTCAAATTATCCACTGCCCCAGGGCAGTGGCTTGTCTATTGGCCAAGAGTGGTTTGGATAAGTCAACCTATTTCGGCCCTCGGTCTTGCTCGGCTCGGACTTAGGTCTGAGAAAATTACATTACTGGTGAAATATCCAGAGATGACATATATATTTTGCCAAGGCTTTTGAAGTCACTTCATTGACAAGGCGAACTCGATATTTTCATCACCTGCACTTAAATTAAATCAGCACCTATCAAGATGCATATCTCCCGTGCGACCCTTGCCCTAAACGCCATCGGCGCTGCCAGCGCTGGCTCGCAAATGCTCTCAACGCACCAGGAGTCGGAAATAACATGCGAATCCATTCACTATATCATTGCTCGAGGAACGACTGAGAGCTATCCTGGCAGCCTTGGCTCCCTGGTTGACATCCTCCTCGCGAAGTTCCCGGAAAGCAACTACGAGGACGTCATCTACCCAGCAACCCAAGAGACCAGCACAGACTCCTACTGGGAGGGCCTTGCCAATGCTACGCAGCAGATCAAGAGCTACGCTGACAGCTGTCCTGACTCCAAAATCGCCGTCATGGGCTACTCGCAGGGTGCACTGGTTGTTGGTGACCTTTTTGCCGGCGGGGGCAACAACTCTGAGCTCGGCAACGCGACCACTTCTCCTTACATTGACTACGCGAATTATGGACAGCGTGGTGAGTGGGCTGGTATCACACTCGCCCGATGGCGGTAACTAATGCTTGAAATAGTACACGCCATCCTGCTCTACGGCGACCCACGCCACATGCCCAACCAGAGCTTCAACCAGGGCAACGTGTCCGCCTTGGCCGCCCCCGGTGTAAGAGTCTACCTTGCTCCTTCGGTCCTTTTTTTTATTGATCGATTGCGAACCCACGGCTGACTTCTCTCCTTGCAGAAATACCCTCGCTCTGATGCGCAATTGGCAGCTATAAACCTGTACTCTGATAAGCTGCGTGATTACTGCAACTACCACGATGGTGTCTGCGACACTCGTGGAATCGGCAACCTCACTGCCCACACGGCATACACGACTGACTATAACACCGTTGCGTCTGAGTGGCTCGAGACTATATTGACTGCATAGAGGGTTCCGTTCGGGGTTTTATCACAGTCAAGCTTGTACATACTTAGGACACCGTTGAATTGAACAAACCCTAGAAAGCCTGATTTTGGTGGGTACTGAACTGGAAAAGGCTATTGAGTGTGAACATTGATCTTCAATTAATTACGGGGAATCCCTCAAGACCTTTTTGTCAACCTCATTCCTTTGGATATCCAGTGAGTCGGGGCCTTGCACTTATGGGGACAAGGATGATGGCAGCATACACCAGGACCTTGATTACCCTTGTACGCGAGACCCTTGGCTTTCTGTTCGGGAATTGAAATAATAACACTCTAAGACAAAATAGCTGTAAGTGGTTCACAATCGTGGCTCCTTTACAAATATCACTCGAGCGACTAGAATATTCAATGGGATCCCATGGGATCTTTCAGCTACTCCACATGGTTGCTGTGTCCTGCTTCCAATAGCTATCAAGCATGTTGGTTCAAATTTGAATTTGTCTACACTAGGTATAATCATGAGACCGCCAACACGTATGAAAACACAGTTAAATCAACGATAGCAAACCAAACTGAACACGAACTACACCTTTGACAGTTGGACCCAAAAAATATTCCATGATGTCCTATGCCGTCCCTGGTACAGACCAGTCTGCGGGTACCGTTGCGAATGTGACATCATCACAGCCTTGCCATAGCTCATTCAATCGAGAAGTGAGCTCTGGTATAGTGATCCTCCCCTTGTCAACGGGGTTTATTGGTTTTATGATCAACATGTCTTTCTCGATCAAATCCAGAAACTCATCTAGGTATTAAGGACAGACCTCAAGTCGATAAAGAGAAGTGATGAACTAAGGACGTTAGTTCACTCCTGAGGGCAGATTAGGGCAGTCTCACCTTCGTCACTGCTGGTTTTACTACTGCTATGTCTGGGCGCCCTGGGCCGTCCCTCACGATCGTAAAAAAGGTGCCATGGATAACGTTGGCGTAGCAGGACAAGTTATCAGGGTTATGATCGAGAGGCAGGCATAAGTCGTGGCCTAAATGTAGCATCGACCCATTCTTCCGTACCAGAGCACTAATTGCTTATCGCTGAATATTTTTCGTGAAACGTTGTGCTCAACGAAATCCGCATCACTACCTACTTTACCATTGGCAATTGCTATACTACCCATGTCGCAAAGTCCGTGAAAGGGAAAGCGGTGGACAGATTTATACTAGGTCAGATGGGAGCCTGCAGAGCGGTTGGCGATTACGAAGACGCCACGAGCAAGGTTGGCGCTGCAGGTCAATCAATTTCGTTGTTATCGTTCCACAGGTGCGGGGGAACCACTTTATCGTCTCGCTGCAAGCTGCGCGTGTGACTTTCTACTTGACTTTCTACTTGAAATTGCCTGTTGCCTGAAATTTCTGATCGTTGCAAGACTTCGAGGACGACTGCGAGCGAGAACGAACGAGCCATGTCTCAAATTCGTGATATGAATAATGCATTCAGTCGCAGCCACAAGACGGGTCACCCGACCGGTCAGGAAGCGATGCTCTTGGACAGCACAGACACGGCCGAAACTCACGCTCTCCACTCTATCGGTTCGTCGCAGCACAATGGCACGAAAGATCCTGGAGCAACCGACTCTATTCACGGTAACATAACACCCGTCTTACCAGCGCCAGCCCGCAAGAAGCCGAGCGAGCCGCTCCAGGTCAAGCGTGACCTTTGGGCCCGCGCATATGCTACTCTGTCTGCTACACAGAGAGAATCCGTGAACAAGATCGCAGCCATAGGCAGAACGGACACAGACAAGGAATCACTAGATGCTTCATCATTGCTGTCTAACCTCAAGACTAAAATGCAGGAAAAGGAGCAGCGATTCGACGAGAAGAAGTGGCGGATACGTCGCGGCAAGGGCAAAGAAGACATCGTACTGCGCGATCAGGCAAAGGACATCATCCAATGGCTCACCAAAGCAGGCGATATCGCCGTCTCTTTTGCACCGTCAGTTGTGACCCAGGTCTGGCCTTGTGTCAAGGCTCTTATCTCCATACCCACGAAAGAGATCGAGCAGATGGCCGCTATACTTCAGGTGGTCGATATCATCAGCCGCGCAACTGCACGCGGAGGAGTGTACGAATGCGCCTTCACCACCGACTCGACGCCCCCTGTTGCGGTAGATATCTTGGAGAATTCTTTGGTGGCAATGTACAAGGCCAGTCTGGTTCTTCTTGTGGACTCTTCTGGTCTGTTAAACAAGAACATAATCCGAAGAACCGCACACTCAATTCTACACCCAGGAGAAATGGAAACACAAGTCGAAGACTTCGTCAAGTTAGAGGAGGAGCTTCATCACTCCGGACAGGCGGCTTTGTGTCATCGAACAGCGGCGGACGGAGAGGCCGTGCGCCGCATGCTACAAGGTGTGGATCGGTTTGTCACGCGCATCGATGACAGGTAAGAGTCCAGTCATCCTTATTCTGTAGAAATCTTGGCTGAGTAATTCCACAGGGTGGGGAGTATTCTCGAAAATATCGATGAGGAAAGGGAACAATCACTCCTCTCTTGGATCAGCAACGTCAAGCACGGTCAGCACCATCTCTCGGTCAGCAGCAGCCGCCTCCACCACACTGGCGAGTGGATATTGAGCACTGCCCAGTTCATTAACTGGGATTGTTCCACTGGTGGCATGTTGATGTGGCTTCAGGGCATTCGTATGTACAATGCCCTTCACATAGCTGATGGTCCCCCCCCCCCCTTCGCGGGCCCTATTCTTTGCATTCGCAAGGCCTCAGCCGCATTGACGTACAGCCGCTAATACAAGATAGCTGGTGCCGGAAAGACCTATCTCACTTCAAAGGTCATTGATCATTTGCGTGAACGCCTGTCTGGCTATAACAACTCCGAAGGTCTAGCCCATTTTTATTTCGATCGTCAGGATGGTTCCAGGAACTCAGCCTTAGCTTGCCTTCGGAGCCTAGTCCGCCAACTGTCTACAGCGCTTTTCCTCGACGGAAGCCAAGCCAATATCCGGAACAGCCTTCTTGCGCTGAAAAAGGACCTCCAGCAGAATGGTAAGGAAATTGATATCAAGATCTGTGAGGAATAGCTTCAGCAATTAGTTGATCTTTTCCCGAAGACGACAATTGTGATTGACGCGCTCGACGAGTGTGATCAAGATAAACGGGGGGAATTTCTCACTGTCTTGGACAGTGTCATTCGCAAGACCAAGCCTCCTCATGCTGTCAAGATTTTTATATCAAGCAGACCCGACCAAGATATTCAGCAGGCATTTCGTGAGATAGCAACGGTTGAGGTGCAGGCTGTGGATAACCACGGTGATATTGAAAGATTTGTGCGAGAGAAAGTGGCAGAACATTCGGGTTGGAGCCATTTCCAGGATGAAACGAAAGTGAAAGACAAGGTTATCGAGACTCTGCAGGAAAAAAGTCGGGGAATGTGAGTCCTCCCATCCCGCTTGCCTCTCTATCCGCACGAGATAATCAGGCAAAATCCTGAGCCATCAACTCACGGAGATTCCTGGACCTCCTATGGCTATTGACACGTAAGCTTCGGACAGGTTCCAATGGGCTGCCATGCAAGTTGCACAACTGCTGGAGCTGGATATAAGAGAAGATGTGATCAATCGACTCGGTAAATTACCAGAGAATCTTCAAAAAGCGTACGACGACCTCTATACCAGACGTATCCAATCCCTAAAGAAGCATCAGAAACATGCGCATCTACTGGTTGAAAGGACCATTCTGTGGCTCTTGGCCGCAGAGAAGCCCCTGAGGTCGTCTGTGCTGCTCTCGGCCATTCGACTCAATCCTTGGACTGCAGAGACTTCTGCAGAAATAGACGAGGCCGTTCTACGGAAGCTCTGTGCCCATTTCGTAACAATGGACCCGAGCACAAGCGAGTGGCGATTCGCACATTTGTCTGTGGCTGAGTTCTTTGAGACCCACGAAAAGCTCTGTTACTCGCGGTTTGAGGCTCACGCCCACGTCAGTGTGATCAGTCTGAGGGTCCTCCTGGACAATTCTTCATCTGAAGTCCTTGAGGGGACTGGTTCTGACTCCTGGAGCGAATCTGATTCAAACGACGCTTTTGATTCTGATTCTGATTCCGACGCTGCCGATGATTCTGGCTCATGTGCTAGTAACGGAAAGCAGCAGGAAGATAAGTCGCTTATGCTGCAGCAAACAGAACTCTTGGATCACATTGATCAGTTCTGGGTCGTACATGTCTCGACAGTGGACCGAATCCTCAGTGAATTGGAGGAGAACCATTGGCCACCCATCAAAACGCGCACCAAAACGATTGTTGAAGAACTCAGAAGGCTTCTACGGGAGTTTCTTGGCGAACCGACTCGAAGCAGTGCGGCATACCGGCGTTGGTTTCATATCAACAGGCAGCATTACTGGGACTGGAATCACGGCTGGTACCTAGGATCGGGAGGGACCCCGTATGGTTTCGTCAATCTCGAGCCGTCGAAAAATCAAGCCATTGCCGCGATTGTGCGGTTTCGATTCTTCGAACTTATTCCGGAGTGGTGGGACGTTACGCCTCTTGAGACCGACGTCGAGACCAGAAATAAAAGCACTGAACCGATCGTCAGTACGACTTTGAGTATCAGAGTTGATAGTCACACTCAGACCTGGAGCCTCCTATCTCTTGCCTGTCTCATGGTGGACGAGATTATCGTGAAAAGGTTGCTGGACGCAGGGGTTGTCCCGGATGGTCCTCAAGGAGGCCAGAGCAGCCCATTGCAGGTGGCAGCCAGGTGCGATTCGACCAACATTTGCAAAATGCTGCTCGAATGTGGAGTTGATCCGAACAATTCTCTATCGACCCCGAATCCTTTGGCCTCAGCAAATGGAAATAACAACCTCGAACTCGTGCGCTTGCTTCTCAGGGCGGGCATGAATCGCGAAGGCGAATTGCTAGCCGAAGAGGAAGCATGCGACTCCAACTCCACATGCATATTGAAATCTGCGATCTGGGGCAATCACCGTGAGGTATTCCGGATGCTCGTGGACGAATGCAACGCTTGTCGCATCACTGAGTGTGATATGGACTACGTCGGCAGTCTGCTCATTACAGCGGCAAATCATGGCAAAATGTGGGCTTTGCGGTGCCTGATCAAAGCCTTTCATGCTGCTGGAAAGCTTCCGTCCTTGATTGACAACTACGGAACTGCTGCACTCATTGAGGCTGTGGAACAAAGCGAGACCAAGGCCGTGAAGTATCTTGTTCGCCACGGTGCAGACGTCAATAGAGAAGTCGTCCGTCAGACGCTTCGGGGGCCCGTTTATGCTGCACCATTCACAGTATATTACGGCGTCGAGATGTTATGGGCTCTCATAGACATGGGCGCGGATGTCAACAGAACATATCGTCAGTGTCCAGATAAATCACCTCTGTCGGCCGCCATCGCACGCGAATGGAGAAAGTATGATTTTTACATCGTCAAGAGACTTGTAGAGGACTACGGAGCAATTGTCGAGCAAGAGCTTGTGTCAGGGCCATTTGGTTCTCATTTGGCGGTCGCGGCAGATCAAAGGGACCATCGGCAGCGGACCGAGCTCGTCGAGTATCTTGAGGAACAGGGCGCACGAGTAGACGAGCCCTTGAAGTATGGCTACTATGGTAGTGCCCTTGCAGTTGCTGTCACCAAGAACGAAGCTCTAGAGACCGTGGAATGTCTTTTGACATGTGGTGCAAAGATCGACCAAGTCTTGGAGTATGGTCTTTTTGGAGACGCACTTACCGCGGCGGCATACGTCGGGGACTTGGAAGTTGTTAAATTTCTCGTGGCTGGCGTGGTTCCTGGAAGGGCGGATTTTGATCCTGGAAGGGCGGATGTAAACGCAATGCCGCAGGCTGGTGCGTTCGGAAGCCCACTCTCCGCAGCGGCGCATCGTGGGGACTTGGAGGTTGTTAAATTTCTTGTGGACTGTGAAGCGGATGTGAACGCGGAGTTGGAGATTGGCGAGTATGGCAGTGCTCTTGCCGCGGCAGCCCGTTACGGACACCATGAAGTTGTCGCTTTTCTCGTCGGTTCGAAGGCGAAGGCAGAGGTGAATGCCGCCCTGAAGCTCGGCAAGTATGGCAGCGCCCTTGCCGCAGCAGCCCATGGCAACCCGAAGACAGTCGAGCATTTGCTCCAGAGGGGTGCAGATCCTGGGGCAGAACTGGTCAACGGAGATTATGGTACGGCTTTGACGGCGGCATGTCATCGCGCTCGTGTGGACTACTCTCTCTGGGTCAAAGAATACGGACCGCCGCCATTCGACTTCCCGGACGAAAGACAACAGGGAAAAGAGACATTCGACCCCAGAGACGTCGTAGAATGCCTTCTAAGAGGAGGCGCCGATGTCAAAGGCGCCAATGTCAAAGGCGCCAATGTCAAAGGCGCCGATGTCAATCAGAAGGTACGACACGGCCTTTATGGGTCTCCACTTGCAGCAGCCGCGTCAGCGGGGCTGATTTCTGTTGTGGAACTGCTCCTGAAAAAGGGTGCTGAAGTCAATCAGACGCTGGACGTCGGGCTATACAAATCTGCGCTTATGGCAGCCGCTGCTGAAGGACACCGGGACTTGGCAGAGTTTCTGATCGATAAAGGCGCAGTTGCGACGAGGCCCGAGAATCTCGAGTGGCAGGCAGTGTTGATGAATAAGGAGAAGGACAATACTGGCAAGATAGACCCTGCTGAGGAGCTCCGTCAAGCCAGGCACACAAAATACCTGCATTCAGCACAATATGAATCGGACCAGATTGGAAGGCAAATGGGTTACTAACTGGGATTTAGGCAACTGCTATATGGATCTGCATTTATTTCTGTTACTTTTCGAGCATTCAGAAGGAGGAGGAACATAGATTGTATTTATATAATCAATGCTAAGGCTTCTTATCTATATTTACTATCCCAATACCATTAAAAAGATCCTCTTCTATAAAACCTAGGTCTTTATATACTTTTACCTTTTTATAAATTATGAAAACTTTATTTGGGAAAGCCTAGACCACATCATAAACTTTATTAATATTAGTATATTCAAGGTTTTTTAAAAAATACTTTCTTAATATTTTATAAAGTTTGATAATAAGGAGGAAAGAATCAGGCAGGAGGTGTCCTGATTATTACTCAATACTTGGCCACAACTCAATAGAGCTGATGGTCCTTGTTTCTCAAGTCGTACTGCGCCGTTGCGTTCGTGATATCATGAGCCAGGAGTTTGTCCAAGCAGGTATTGATGAAGGACAAGGAAGCAGAAATGAAGCCTTCACAATGCTCAATATAATCTGACTAGGCAGACTACACGGGTGCAGAGGGAGCAATATCTAGGCTCAAAGAAACGTTTCTAAAATTGTTCGTGTATGAAATAGAGGCCATGACCTTCAAGATACATGGATTGAAAGAGCAGGAAATGGAAATCAACTCGCGATATGAATTAGTAATGAAAACTGTGGCAACAAGGCCCCGTGACGTAGTAACCATGACAATAGATCCAGTTTCAGTAATAGTGCGGTAGATATGCCGTTCAAAATGACGAGGGTCTCGGGTGATTAACATGCGTAGACCACTCTTTACTCGACACCTCCTAACACCCTGATAGGTGACTGCAGAGAGATTGATTCAATCCCGTTACTGACATGACTGTCCGGGCAAGGTCATAGGTGAAATCCCATCGCATTCGGAGAGCTTGAAGTCCCAAGTAGAGCTGAGTCAAGGCATCAAGATTGCCCTACACACGCAGTTGACTTACTGCCAGCCATACCCATGTAGTTATCAGATGGTCCATGTTCCCGCCACTTAGATAGCCCCTAGCAACCTTGAAGCAATGCAAGCTGCCCAGATCCCTGTCGTTAAACATGCAGTACCCACCTTGGCGCCCACGGGAGCTCGGAGATCTTCGACGGGCCGTACGAAGCTCCCGACGCTCCCGTCCCCCCTCTCTTAGGGCCCCTACCTACCCCTGTCCAGATTGATACACACTCGCCAATTTGCGGAGGACGACGGCCATCCGCGGTGCCACTGTATTTTCTCTCAGCATGGATACACGAATAGTACGTATAGACGGCCAGACTTACCTCCCCATACCCAGGTATCCTCACAGAACGCGGCCCAGTACCGCAACAGACGTGCCGCGAGGGGGCTGCCGACGTCCAGCTCCGTCTCTTCCTGCTGGAGCATGTCAGAGATGCGCTGTAGCAGCTCGTGCTCGTCATCGTCCAGCTCGATGCCGAGCGCCCTCGCACCACAGACCACGTAGGCCCATTTCGACACTAGCAATGCTTTCGGACGAGTTGAAAGTCAGTATAATTAGTACTGAAGCAGAGACGACCTCACCGCCTAGACTCACCGTTATCCCACCCGGCAAGTAGATTCTCCAAGCTCCCGGTGAGCGCACCAGCTTTGCGGTAGAGCTGTGTGCCATAGCGGAGAGGAACACAGAGCCCCTCGAACGCCACAGCCGCGGCCATTGTAAACTCGGCGCTGCGCTCCAGCGGCATCCGTACGTACTCCTCGATCGCCACGCGGACGTCCTCGTGGCCGCCCCGCAGCATCGTGTCGCAGTCGAGGCGCGTCAGCGCCGGCACAGTCCTGCCGTAGCAGACGCGGAGGACGTCGGCGGCGTTTGCGAGCTGCCATCTGGCGTCTTTCGTGCTGTCTTGTTCGATCTGCTCGCTGTACGCCCGGGTAAAGTCGTGGCAGCGACGTGCGGCCGTGAGAAAGAGCTTCGGTACTGCGCTCCTTGTGCTGTTGCTCCCTGGCGAACTGGCGGCTGGTCCTTCTCCGGGGGTCGCTGTGACTGCCGATAGTGTCCCGTGGCTGACGTGCCAGAATCGGTTGGAGAGGATGTGCATGATGCAGACGACGGCGAACGGTGACCATTTCAGGGCCGTTGGGTCCGGGATTAGGACCGACTCGTGTTCATTGTTATCCACGAGTTGGGCAAAAGCGTCTCTGATGGTTGGAGTCGAGCCACTGCTGTGATCAGGGTCTGCGAGTCTTGCTTCGTTCCACTCAGTCTCGTTCCGTGCTTGCCACAGCGCTTCGGAACATGGCAGCTCAAGATGTCCATCGTGACCCATAGTAAACGGTGGTGCTGTGCCGTAGGTTGAGAACATAAAGTCGCCCAGAATCCAGACACCGTACAATGTTCTGTGAAAGACGAGACAGTGTCAGAATTCGAGATTTCTCCGATCTGGGCAGAGATGAAATACCGTTTCGTGCATTCCCTGTCTATCCAGCTGGCCCACGTAACGTCTTTTCCTCTCACGCTACCCGATGCCTTTAGCTGCCGTGCCAAGGTCCGGTATAGCTGTGAGCATGTCAGCGCTTCCCAAGCAAATTCGAGCAGGCATGTACGGGGTGTCTTACAGTGAGTGAAAGCTCTGCAATCATACCAAGCGAGCGCTCCGCGAGCTCAACGTCCCCACCCAAGGTACCGAAATACTGTAGGAGCAGTCGAGTCTGATAGTAGGTCAGACATTTCCACTTTCCGGCAACAGTCGGTCCCAGGGACATGATGGGCGTGCCCCGGTGGAAGGATCCCATCTGGACCGTGCTGGCACCGACAGGCGCTTCCGCGTCGGCCGCCCAGTACAAAAGAGCCGCGGTTCGATGCTCAAGCCGGTACAACGCCCCGATGGCAGCCATTGCGAGCAACAGCCCCCGAGGCTTATGTTCAAAGTCAAAAGACGGCGCGTGTAATAGAGGTAGGTGAACGTTGAAGACGTCAAAGTAGGTCCCAAGGAAGAGTCTCAATGCCGCTGTTGTCGGGCGCGGGCGCTCCTCTTCTCCGAGGGAGCTCCTGAGGCTTGACAGCACAGTATCCGAGATTCGAAGTGGAGGGGCCTCTGGCCCACTGCTTGGGAGAGGTGGAGGCCATGGCTGAGGACTGTTCCCACGGAACTCGGTTGTGGCAGCCTGTGGTCTCCATTGCTTGCTTCCGGTGAGAACCGGGTCGATGTAGACATCGGCGCCCGGGTGCGAAGCCTGATGAAGAGTGGTTGGTTCAGATGGCATACGAAAATTCAAATCGGACAAATGAAATTCGTCAGCCATGGATGAGCCCGCAAAGCGAAGTCCATCAAAAGCGCCATCGTTGGCAAAGGGATCGAAGCCGTCAAGGCCGAGCAGCGCAGTCCATGCCTGAGCATCCGACATGTTCTCAGTAGGGGAGGTTGTAGTTAGGCTATTTGTTTGGCTGTCATCCTTTACTACAAGGTTTGAAGCCCGCGGCGATGTTGCACTGCCGTCAGGTGGCGAGTTTGGTGATGTGGTCACAGGCCCTGACTGAGAACTTTGCTGATGTGCGCGGTCTGGCGGGGAGTATTGATCAACATGAAGTGTCTTCTCATGCCGCGTAGCGAGGTCTCTGGCAGGTTCATGGACGTCAGCAAGACGTCTTCAATCTTCGAAGTCTAGATTCCTAGCAAACCTCGACGCTCTCAGCTGGTCAATGGTGAAAAACTTGCCTCCGGCTGTATCGGCGGTCGCAGTAGCGACATGAATATGGTCTTTCTTGAGTATCTAAGTACCGTTAAGTGTGTGCTCAGCTTTCTTCCAAATTCCAAGTCATCCGACTGGTAGTTTTCACCACGAACGAGTACTCACGTCTCCGTGAGTGGCGTCGGCAATGCTCACTCCGTTTGAAAGACCTCGAGCAGGCCGGGCATTTGTATCTTCTCGAACCGTCATCCAACTCCGGCATTTTGTCTGTTGCGGTTGGCAGTACGTTGAAGATCAACGGTTGTCAGCATAGTAGAAGAGTAGTCAGTGTAGCATTATGGAGAGCGGTGGAGAACCGATCCCTATCCCGTGCATACCGAGCGTACCCAGGTAAATTTCTCGAAACGGTCATGCGCATGACTCTCTGTGCTACCAGAAATTGCGGGGAACATGAACAAGTGGACTACTAAGTAATTAATAGAACTGCTAGATGAATCAGGCATCTCATTTCCTTACAAGTCCTCCATGTTTTTTTTTGCTAGTTTATAATGAGGTCTAGATATACCAACAAAGGCAAAGTCCGAAAATGGGTGGGCAAAAAAACATCCCTTCTCTATGGAAATGGCCTATCCCAGCATGCCGTTGCAATGGTCATCGTGTCCTGCTGCCGGCAAGAATGCTGTCAATTCCGGATATAAATGGATACTTAGAGCGCCTAATGATAACTCAGACTTAGTGGGTGATAATCAGGATTGGCTTTCAATCATGAGTCTATCTTGATTGTGACAAGACGGCTTCTTTGGCGTCATAACAAGCGGACCGGGGTCTCATGCTTCGTGGCGTTAGAATGGTGGATTGAATGACGGACAAGTTCGCCGCCAAGACTATCTGGATACAAACGGAATTCTCTGTAGAATTTCCACGGCCCTCTTGTTCTTCAGGCACGAGACAGTGACGGCGCGGAAGAAGAGATCTCAAGGGGTCACACAGAATGAATGATCTTGAAAGTGAAGTGATGTCTATGTCTACAGATTAAAGCACACCCTACTTTAACACCTGATTCATATAACGATAGGAGATTCGACTTAGAAAAGCGGGCCACAATAACTGGGGGCCATATTATTAGGTTTCCTGCGGGCTCCGTGCTGCAGGTGCGGTTGCGAACGTGACATCGTCATGCACCTCACGACGAAGTACCCCCAGTCGAGACGTGAGTTCCGTTATCCCAATTCTCCCCTTCTCGGTGTGGTTGGTCGGTTTTATTATCAACATCTCTCTCTCGATCAGGTCCAGGAACTCGTGCAGGTATTTAGTACAGCCTGCATGACTATGAAGAGACTGGATGAACTGATAAAGGTTAGTGTACTCCTTGCAGAAGACCGGGTTAGGTTCTCACCTCCGTCACTGCGGGCTTCACTGCAGGTATGCCCGAGCCGTTTATACCGCCTCCAATGATGGTGAAAAAGGTACCGTTGATGGCTTTGGCGTGGTATTCCGGGTGTGTGGTAGCTCTGGCCCCCTGAAAATTGTTAACCAGTTCCCAGCCGCCTAGCGACCAAGCAATTAGCTCCAAATAGAGGCACCCTAAGGACCAGATGTCGTGAGATTGACCGACGCGGCCCCCCGTGATATTACACTCAGGTGGCTGATACGGAGCACTGTACGCAATCCGGCTCGATCCTTTGTATAACCTTGCGGCACTTGTTTTAAATTCGGCCAAGCCGAAGTCGGCGATCTTCAAGACTCCCTTGTCACCAGTGTTCTTCGGGTCACAAAACCATAATATGTTCTGAAGCTTGATGTCTCCGTGCCGGCCGTATAATTGAAACTGTTCTGGACGCCCATTTCCATGCTTCCCTGAACTTGGCATCTCGTTATCTGACCACAGGCTGTTCATATAAGCTGTTTGATGCCGATGTAATCGACAGAGACCGTCAGCAATGCCATGACATTGCTTTGCTAGCCAATGGACGTTCGAATGGTCTATTGGCGGATTTGGGTTTACACGCTGCAAATACGACTGCAGGTCGGCCTCTGCCCAAGGGAAAATCAAGTAAAACTGTTGAAATTGCTCGTATGTTGCTAGGAGTGAGATCAAGTGCGGGTGGGTGTCGCCGCTGTATGTCATGAGCATGTCCACCTCTTGTTTGAAATCTTGTCTCTTCATGCTAGGGGAAAGTAATTTGACCGCGAAGTGGTCATTGTGGACGTTCTTCAATAAACGTTAGCGCATCAATATGACTGATGCAAGCGGTAGCTCACCTCAGGGCCGTCAAAGCGATGGTTGGCCGGGTGTATGTGAACCTTGAACACAGTACTGAATCCTCCTTCGACGACATGCGCCTCAGAGCTATGTCGACTGTCATCCGTGAATGGAAGTGATAATTCGTCTCGGACAATGAGATGCTTGACGTTTCTGCGTTTCCCACGTTCAAGGACCGGACTCAGGGTAGTCCATTGCCATTCTTCAAACGTCCAAATATCTATGGCGTTCCAGTTGGCAAAACAATCGAGTTGTCGAACGGGTCCCTTCGAAGTACGGTTACTGCCAAATTGAAAGATGTTTTTTGAATTCGATTTAGAAATCCTTGCCAGGGGCAGAGATTCGTCGCAAACGTTATCATCAATGAACAACTTGATGTCGGCAAGCATATTCATGATGACCAAAAGTGCGAAGATCTTCCTGAATGGTCTGTCTCCACAGACGGTTGCTGTAATCAGTTCGACAGTGTCTGAGTCAAACCGTAGAGGATGGCGCATCAGTTCCTGGCGTACTTTCTGCTCATTGATGACCTCAATGAAGGTGGTTT
The DNA here is from genome assembly GCA_038088545.1 of Diaporthe humulicola. Classification (NCBI taxonomy): domain Eukaryota; kingdom Fungi; phylum Ascomycota; class Sordariomycetes; order Diaporthales; family Diaporthaceae; genus Diaporthe; species Diaporthe humulicola. The sequence goes on along the minus strand of JBBWSL010000058.1, from coordinate 20,404 downwards.
CAGGGAAAAATCCCTTTTTGTCTCGACGTCCTGGAATCTTGATAAGCTCGTCCATCAGGAAGGATTGGAGTTCGTTCCGATGAGGCCACGGGTACTGCTGCAGAGGAACAATCAGCGATTAGAGCTCAAGACAAAACGCGGATATGGGGGACCACGACGTACGGGACTCTTCAAATTGTTGTCCCCTCCATTCTTCCCCTCAAGAGGCAATTCCAGAGTGTGGAGAGTTTCGACTGAAGATTGTGTAGTCGCGGACGAATATGTGGAATCCGAGCCATCTGTCGACGGCTGGCTAATGATCTCGAATTCTTCCGAGCCTGAAAGAGTGTCATAGTCACTGCAATCGTGAGAATTTGCCGCTGTAATCGGAAACTTTATAACATCTGGGCGTCCTATACCAGGTGGGGAAGAGTAAGCCTTCAATGCAAAACGTGTACCAGCCTCCAATAGACCCTATTAAGTTCTCACCTAAAACCTTGGACGAACTCGTATTACATTTCGAAGGACACATCGTGCTCGCCGGGTAGGATTGCCAACCAAACAAGCCGCCGAATACTTTATTGCGAATGGTTGACAGCGAAACAGTCGCCACAATCGACTTCATGTTTGCGAGGATGAAAAAAAGGTATGAATCATTCCGTTTCATGAACTCTCTTCACCAACTTATACCATTTGGAAGCGGTCCGAATATTTGTTTCTGCAGGCTGGGGGGTGAGCCATCAGTAGCCTTACCACAGGCAAGGGAAAATCCGCAGTGAATCAGCCTGACAGGATCAGCATGGCCCCTGGCTAAGCAGCAACGGCATTGCTTTCAGCCCTTACAATGCTGGCAGTTTAAGGCTTCTCGGCCTGGAGCGGCCACGAGGCATATTCTTTTCTGTTAGGCATCCACAAGGCCCCCAACATCCCTTTTTCTTACTGTTTTTCTACGAGTCATATCGTGACTAATTCGGGATTGAGTTGAATATGCTCATAAATATAGTTACTTGAAGGTATGCAAATTTTCATGGGTGACTGAGAGATCCGTCACAGTCTTATACACTTTGCCCAACAGCTAAATTGACTATGTGCATCAGGTCCTTTTCAAGATGCAGTAGACTTTGGTGTGGGGGGATGCATTTGAGATCATCCACAAGGGCTCCCATGGGATTTTACACTTCCATGATTCTACCTCGGGCAATGTCGCAGTTTTTCATCTTGTCCGTGTTCATTTAAAATTTAAAAATAGCTACAATATCGGCTTAAACATCACCATTTCTTTTCTAAATTTCTTTTTCATGAAGCGACCGCAATTTGAGACAAGTTCTGCCTCCGAGCGGGACACAATGTCTAAGACTTGGATTTCGACTGTCATGCTTGTCCCGTGCCTCGACAAGCCTTGGAGTTCCCTGCTTAAGTAGGAAGCAAGTGCCAAGCCTGCACCGCTGATCCGTTGCCTGCTTTGCTCGAAAAAGCAATTTGAGCCTCATTCTCTTGGCATGAACATCGGTGTACAATCAGTGGGTGTACACATCCCGGCACACAAGTTGGGCGCTTTATCAGCTGCAGCGCTGACCACCATCCACGAAGCAAGGCGGAAATTGACCGTAAAGAGCAAGGGTCGGTACCAGAAGTCTATGACCTATCAACACAAACACCGAGGCACCATGACAGTAGCCACTTTAGGAATACGCCAGAGCCTGCTTCGAGTACTGACCTTATTGCAGGTAAGATCATCCCACTTGCAGAAACGTGCAGAAATAATAGCCTATGAAGTCAAGATCCGAGGCACCATGATAGTTGCCCGATATCTAAACATCCCGAATGGGCAGGTCCCGTCCATTGAGGGGGCTGGGTCATTACATGTCCAGCAAAGTACTGATGAGCAGGTGACCGCCTTTCACAGCCCCCATCAGTCTAAATCTGACAAGGCTCTGAAATTCTTATCACATCAACGCCCCGCTGAACCCAGAACCTGAGGCTCTCTTTCTGCCCCAGCTTGCCAGAAAGCGAATTGTACAGCTGGGCCTGCGAACACCACCACGATGCAGACCGATGACGCTCTGTGGGAAGCGATCCAGGCGGCTAAAGCTTCGTCACTATATCCCTCCAAGGCAGATTTCTGGCCCGAAGGCTCCTTGAAAGAGATCATCACAGAGAATGACATCAGCACGGAACTGTACCCGCGTGCAGCAGAGGGGACACCTCCTTTCGTCGACGACGAATTGATTCAGTTTGTTCAGAGATATGGAACAAAGCTTCTGGCTATTTGTCTCATGTGTAGGATTCGAAAGTCGGAATTGGCATGGGCGATGTTTGACTTCCGAAAATACGGATTAACCGACCAAAGTCTCCCAGTCAGTCAAGAGGTCTTGTTTGCTCACGCCCAACGGCTTCGATGGTACAAACAAGATGGATATAACTTCCTTCAGTATCAATGGAACTTTGTTGTGCCCAAGTTCTCCATGGGTCATTGCCTTATGCCCGGTCTGGCAGAGGGAAGCATACTTCCGTTTACTGAACTCTGGACGGTGGCCAAGGGAAACTTTGGCACTGTATACAAAGTCAAAGTCCACTCATCACATTTTGACAGTGACGATCCCATCCACAAAGTGAGATACCAATTCTCAAACTCTTCGATTATTTGTTTCCCTCCTTTTTGCCCCCATCCCCTTTCCCATTTTGTGCTTTGTATTTCTTACGCGCCCTGATCCTCAGACGTTAACCCCTGAGTTGACAATTTTCAGGCAAACTGCTATGTCGCCATTAAGGAAGTCGTCCTGGAGGGCAAAGAATTCGAGGATCTGCCCAAAAATGCAATTGTTAGCCGTGAACGAGGAGCTCTCTTGGAAATAATGTGGGTCAAAGAGAAGAAACCGGAATCAGTGAAACACATCATCGATGTCAAGGCTATTTTTGACCGGGGACGGATGCGATATTACATGTTCCCTTGGGCGGATGGCGGCAATCTTTGGGACTTATGCCAGAATCGCGGCGCCATCCAAGACGGGGGAGAAGGTCGATTCGTTGCAGCCATCTTCGCGCAGTTACTGGGACTGTCTAAAGCACTTTCAGTGCTTCATCAACGCAACTGCAGACACGGCGACTTGAAGCCTGAGAATATTCTCGTTTTTCAACGTCAAAACAGGCCCGCGATTTGGAAGATCGCAGACTTGGGTTTGGCCAAATTTCACTATGATCCAACTGCAAAGAGGTTCGGACCCACCTCCACTCGTCATGGCACATTTTCATACGAGCCGCCCGAATTCCTGCAAGATCATCAACCAACATCAAGACTGTACGATGTTTGGTCTATGGGCTGCATTATTCTACAACTCATAACATGGCTGCTTTACGACCTTCGCGGGGTCGATGACCTTACTGATAGGACACGCAATCCCCACCAAACTGGAAGTACATTCTGAAACCAGAAATCTACATTGATCGGATGGAGCAGCAAGGTTGTTCACGAGGAAGTGAGAAAGCACATGAAGAAGATCGTGAAAGATGTTACTGTACCTGGAGCGATCAGGGACCTAGTGGTGGTTGTCAGAGATAAGCTTCTGGTTGTCCAGCTCCCCAGCGATTCTGACAACAGGTGGCAACCAGGCTATCGCGCCAACGCTGACACACTTCATGACGAGCTGAGAAAGATATCGAGGAGAGGTGAAAATGACTCCAGGTACTGGTTCAACGGTGGCAAGCTGTTCGGAGAACCACAAAACGCAACGTCTTTGCCAACAAGGTCGCTTGGTCGAGGACGCAACGATGTAAGTTCTTTTATCTATTAAACATCACTCAAGAAACCATTCAAGGTTCTGCCATGTCTTTTACGAATCCTTACCTATCTCAGTAGTACTATCAGTACCATTAAAAATAGACAAGCGTTGATTTTCCCGGGTGCCTCCAATGAGATGGAACAACTTTGATTACATACTCTGACACCCGGTGACAATTCCTGTCAAACTTGAACTTCTTTGTCCTTATGTCTTGCTAACATGGCCATAGTATGTAAGAGAGATGAAACGATCACCCCCAAAACACATTTGTCAAATAAAGGCTAACATTATCGCCTGGGTTGATCATATACTAGCATGTGAGTAGCCTAAGCCCGGAACTCGTTCCACATGATATGCGCGGGATCTGAACTAAAGATTAACTTAGCACGTAAGTCAAAAGCGTTCATGTGCTTCTGTTGCTCATATCAAACAGCGTTCAAGAACTGATTGCGTCGATAGCCAGTAGGTCTTCATTCAATGTATACGGAACAAGGTCTTTAACTAACATTTTAATAGACTGTAAGATCACATATACCCTGAATGGGCTTAAAAAGGAGTCAATAGCCCATTACTAACAGCACTTTTCAGTTAAACGAGGTCTGGAAGTTCATAGTGGACAATAGCTTTGCGAGAAGTGTCATTTCTAACAAACCAGTCCCAAGACTGACAGGATCCACCTTATGGCCAGAACCATCCGAGAGGCTATGCGGAAGCTGTCAGAGATTGGAATTTCTCCTTCCATCGTTTGAGATAACAGATATTCTCGTTCACCTCAAAAGTACATCGACCACCTGCGATTTCTGCCTCATGCGTTGGGAAGCTTGCAAACACTTGGAATCTGAGAGTGTATCGATGGTTCACTTTGACCGATACAACTCAAATTTACGTCTGAACAAAGCCTATCCGCCGGTTATGACATTACTCCGAGGACCAGGTATGCATAGACCAGGGAATAACCAGTAAATCTGTGGCAAGACAGCTGATAATATGAGCTCTCCTTAAAGGCATGAGATTGATGGATGAAGATGTGCAGGGCGATCTCCAGATTGGGCTCCCGGGGCTCCCTGGGACTGAAGACCCATTCAAGTTCGAAATACTTCGACAATGGCTACATGACTGCGATAGAAACCATCAAGATTGTGTGCCTCGAGACTTGGGCGAGGTGATCCTTCCACAAAGGCTGATCAACGTTGGCGAAAGGCAAGGCGACATGGTCAATTTACATGAAACCCAGAAAGGCGACAACATGAATTACTTAGCCCTTTCCCATCCTTGGGGTGATCCACCTCATTTCTGCACTTATCCCGATAATATCGACAAACACAGACACGGAATTCAACTCCAAAATCTGCCTAAAACATTTCAAGATGCAATAATTGTCACTAGAACACTGGGCATTCAATACCTCTGGATCGACTCACTCTGCATTATTCAAGGACCGCAGGGTGATTTCGACACCGAGGGAAAACGCATGGAAGATATATTCTCCCATGCGTATTGCGTTTTGGCGGCTAGCTCTGCCAAAGACCAAGAGGACGGATTTCTAAAATCCATGCAACAACGGAGCTCGGTCGCCATACGGAAGCCTGGACAAGATCCGGTATATATCTGTGAATTCATGGACAATTTTGAGGAACACGTTCTCAACAGTCAACTGAACCAGAGAGGCTGGGTTTTGCAAGAGAGGGTGCTCGCACGCCGGACTATCTACTTTTCCAGCAAACAGAGCTACTGGGAATGCGGGAAAGGTATTCGATGCGAAAGTATGACCAAGATGGAGAAGTGAGTATTTCCTTGACAATTGCAGAAGCAAGAAGATCACCGGGAACACCAGCCTATTAAACCCCATGATGTGTGTTGGCATAAACTAATCCAAATTGCTCAACAGCGGCCTTGTTTCATTCTCAGGAGACCCACATTTCCCCAAGATAGCAGTAGAGGCGTCCCGCGGAGGCAGAATTCGCCTTTACCAAGATCTTTATACAAAGTATACACGGCTAAGCCTCACCCGGGATACCGACCGGCCCATTGCTATTGCTGGTCTCGAAAGACGCCTCATAAGCAGTTTTCAGGTAAGTGGTGGTTTTGGCATCTTTGACGGCGCTGGGTCCGGCCTGCTGCGGCGAAGTCTATTGTGGTGTCGAGCACCTGACGTGGGCCGCTTGGAGGTGATTGACTTCCAGGGCGTCAACAAACCCGCTTCATTGGTGCCATCACCTCCAACGTGGTCATGGATGGGATACAAAGGGGCAATAGGGTATTTGGACCTTCCGTTCGGCCGCGTTGAATGGGAAGACAACGACGTTTATTCGCCATGGCTAGGAAGTCCCGCTGGGACCTGGACCTACAGTCGAGACCACTCAAATCACAGACCTGCCTTGACAGTTACCGTCCGTCCATTTGACTCTCAAACAGCATATGATCTCGAAGACGCACTCATTCTTGATGATCCCACGAGCTGGGCGGCTTTAGCTTCGACTATCAAGTGCGTCGTCTTTGGGAGGCTTAAGAGTGAGGACCAAGACTCGAGGGAGAACCATCTCCGATACGTCTTGTTGGTAGCCCCTACGGACTCAGAGGAGATACAGTCCAATCTAGGTTACAGGAGAGTTGGCGTTGGGATCATACGGGATTCTCTCTTCTTGAAATCGGGGCCGGGCAGCCGTGAGAGAATCTGGTGAGAACTGAGGGAGGGCCTTGAATTTCTGCATAGCGAAGCTGTGCGGTCCAGCGGGCAAACATCCTTCAGAAGGCGCTCAGGAGGGCATTTCGGTTCGAAGTCCCTTTCGGCATTACGTCTCGAATCAACGCTATTCCTGTCTTCTTTCTTTGTCTTCCATGGCTTCGCTTCCGTCATCATTTGTGGAAGAATCACATCCGTTTGCTACAAGAGAATTCACTGTCACACAATATAGCTGGTTAGATGGGATTGAATTTCCTTGAGTCTTGACACCATGGCAACACGGAGAATGAAGTCTCGCGCACAGCAGACCACAAGGGCTATGATGCCTTGGACACACGTGTCTAACATAGTTAACACCAACTCACTTGATCTTGGAGCGTCCCTCATAAGTTTCGTTATACTATTCATTTCCAGACGTCAATGAAGAGCTTTACGTTGACGCTCGTGATATTGTCCGAGTGAAGTGGTTCTCGGACAACACCCTGCAAAACCGAGATTCGTTTCTCCTAAGCACAAGTAGTGTAAGAAATCTACCTAGGTATTGCCCTGGATAGGCCCGAATGGCACCTACACATATGAAGTACTTCAAAATCTCGCGGTGTGGCGTTAGATTGAGGATGGGACTGCGGAAAGTCTGAAGAAACGACTCGTTGATTGCCCACACTATTTTACCTGCCTGTAGCATAATTACGCCAGAACCATGTCATCGTAAAAGTACTTCTATTATTCCTGAATGTAGGATGGCGAATTTCCATGGGTCTCTCAACAAATTTTACAAGATCCCTCCAGATGTTGAGGATGGCATGTAGTAGCAGTTGGGTCACAACATGATTCAATCTTATGAGACTCACTCATCCACAACCGTCACAACTCAAGCAAGTGACCAACTGTGAAAGCCAAAAAAACAACGACTCTGATTTTCAGTAACTTAGAGCGATGTGTCCTATGACATTGCTCGAGCCTCCCAAAGTCCCTTCATGAGCTACCAAAGATGTCCCCCGGATTTTCTAATGAATGCTCCAAGACAACGCCGGCAAAGTCCCGGAGATGCTTGCTCCATAATAAGCTTCAACTTAGCTCTCTGCTTAGTCGACCAGATACCAAGATGTTGTCGAGAGCCAGCTGGATGTGAATAATTCCACCTTCCAGAATCCATCGCGAAGCTCGAATAATGTGTCTCGAATGCCGACTCAAGTCGAAAACATCCAGTAAAATGTCGCCAAGTCATCGCATGAGAACACCGCCGCTCCAAAATGATAAAAGAAAGTCCATCGAGGCGGGCAGATAGGTGCAGAGTGAAGACCAGTCACACTAGGCAAACCCGCCCACCTTGTCCAGCAGGCCCTTGAGGCCCCCCATGACCTCCCTCATGTTCGCGACCTCAGCGTCGCAGCCACCCCCGACCTTGGCCCGGAGCTGCTCCACGATTCTCTCCAGCTCGTCCACCCTGTCCACGATGCTGCCCAGGGACGTGTTCTGGAGGGCGTTCACGACACCCGCCAGCTGGTTGACCCTGGCCTCCAGGTCTCGCACCCGGCTCCTCTCCACGCTCAACTCGGTCTCGACGTTGTCCAGATCGACCTCGCGCATGTTCTTGCTGCTCGCCACGACGTTCTGGCAGATCCGGCGCAGGTGGCCCATCTCGGTCTGGAGGCGGCTCAGCGACTCGCCGGCGTCGGTCATGGGGACGTCTCCCTCGACGGAGGCCAGCATCGGCTCCGGGCTCATGTTGTCGAATGCGCCGGGGGACGACTTGACGCCATAGGGAGGCGGGGACTGGGGGCTCTCGCTCTCAAGGAGGTTCCTGTTTCGCCGGGCACGGAGGGACGCAGCTGAGCCACGGCGACCGTTCGGACTGAAGCTCTGTTCGCCGGCGGAGGTCAGGATTCCGTTGGCACCAGCGAACGGTCTGCCCACCCCCTCCGCATCATCCGCGCTCGCAGCTCCCTGTGACATGCGCGTGTGACGGCGCTGGTCGGCACGGCCCGTGTTGCTGCCACCGGCGGAGGCGCCGCGCTGCGTAGCCCTGGTAGGGCGAGAGGGCACGAATCCGTTGTCTTCGAGAAAGGCGGAGATGGGGACACGTGTCTGAGAGCCGAGGGCTCCGCCGCGGTCGCGGTAGCTTCCGGCTTTGAAAGCGGCCATCTTGGACATGGTGTCCTGGCCCCGCTCGCGTCTGGACAAAGCCTGTCAATTGGTCGGACGGAGCAAGTGTTGGGGTTGGGTTGATGGACATACCGTTTCTCCATCGTCTGTCTCATGGCCTCCTCAAGCATGGTCGCCTTCTCTGACTCGGTGGCAGTGCCGAAGCTGGGGTCGAGCTGGACAGTCTTGCGGGTGTGGAGCATGGCCTTGTAGTCAGCCAGGCGCGCGGCCTCCTCGACTTTCTTGGCGCCTTGGAGGTTCATCCTGCGACGTCGAGCTTTGACAGTGTAGGGGTTAGTTGAGTACTCTCCAGGAGCGTTTCTTCTGGCCGGCATTGTGCTGATTTGGTGTGGGGATGTACAGTGAAGGAAATGTATCAAAGAAAGACAGACTGTGGGAGAGGGAGCAAACTTTCAAGCCGAAGGCATGGGATAGAACAGGGAGATTCAGATCAATTCTTCTTTTATTTCAGACAGTGTCTGACCAATGCAATGCGGTGGCCAAAGGATCATGGGGAATTGAGTGAGAGCTTGGGAGGAAGGTTGAACGGAAGACTGAGTAGGAGGATGGATCGTTGGAGGAAGAGAGAACCAGGGTGGAGGTGGGAGGTTAGGTGTCAGTGGATTAGAAGGTCAGAGAACTGATCTAGCAGGCCGAAGGCAAGAGGAAGTGGCGAATACTGGAGGAAGGCTCACCTGTGCTGTCTGGGGAAGGAGCTGGTTGGGTCACAAGCCAATCGATGGTGAAAACCTGCTGAGAGGAAGGAGGCTCCCAAGAAGGCAAGCCGAAAATGGAAGTGAAGAAGAGCAAGTGGCAAAGGAGAATCTCAAGCTCTTTGGTCGGTAAGTTGGGAGAAGAGAGAAGGAAGCGAGCTGGCTGGAGAGAGGTGACAGATGGAAGATCCTCGAGATGAGAAAAGCAGTGGCTTGTTGATTCCGACCGTGGAAGACGACGTTTCCAAGTGGGAAGAAGGTAGGGTGACCTGACAAGAGGAGAGAAGAAGAGTGGAAGGTGGAGGTTGAGAAGAAGGAAACAACCGGGTTACCCCAGAACGCCTGGTGGAGAGAGCTCTTTGAAAAAGCCCTGAACGTGTAGTAAGAGTCTGGAGCGAGAAAGGTGCCTCAAACGGGGGCAGTCCAGATGGAAAGTCGCTCGTGGATCGTCAACTCTGAAGATACTGTCGTCGAAGTGGTAGAGACGACGGGTAGGAGGGATGATTGGAAGCAGTCAAGTCGCTCCAAAATGAAAGAAGAGAATTCCTCAGCGTCCCACGTCACCAGCTCGAGAAACATCAGGCAGAAGCCAGCAGCTTTCAGAAAACACTTCAGCAATCAGTTGGAAAAGGCAAGCAGGATCCGTGAACTACTGGAAGCAAGCCCACTCCAGCCCACTCCAGCCCAGAAGGCTCTGTTTTGCCGCATCACAAGCGACAGGACATGACAGCAGGTAGACATGAGCACAGCAATACGACACTCGACAGTTTGGAGGGAAAATGTTTCTAGTTCTCTATTTTGAGTACCTGATCAAGGTCCGTAAAAATAGTCTGCCTCACCAGCAAGGATGAGAAGTCATGGGAGGCAAGACGCGATTACAGGTCTAAGATGTGCCCCGAGGCAGCGACAGCCGGCCGAGCCTCTTCCACTTCCTCCTTGGTGCTCGCAGCCAAAAACGCGACGATGGTACATAGAGATGCGATCGTCCCGCCAGCCAGCTAGTCGTGAGAGAGACCCTGCCGCTCCAGTCTCCGCAAGAAGTTCTGCATCTTGAGGCTGCCGGGGCTCACGGGACGGGATTTCGGGTTGCGGGAGGAGTAGCTGATAAGGAGGTCCTCCTCGGCACGGTTCTTCTTTCGTGGACTGGGCGATTCCTCCGCCACCGGAGACAAGATGGTTTTCCAGTGCGTCGACGAGTCGCCGTCAATTTTGGGGTCTGATGGTTGCTGAGGCCCTCGATAGGCCGCCGCCGGGACTTTCGCGACGTTGACGGATATTTCGCTCAACGGCGTGGCTGGCGCTCCACTTGTGCTGCCCAGTCGCGCCGGTGGGTGATGTTGAACGCCGGCTACCGCCTCGAGCGGAGGCTCATTCTCCGCCAGGGGGCTCCACGCGAGAGGCCGGTGATCCTACTCCACCCTCTCCGCGGTAGCCGTTCCTCGTTCGCGCCAGAGACCGTAGTCTTCTTCGCAGTTCTTCCACATTCGGATCGTCCCGTCCTCCGATCCCGTGGCGTACAGCTTGCCGTCGGGGGCGAACTGGATGGACCAGATGGGACCGTGGTGGCCCTTCATCACGTCGATCTCCTGGCCTTGCCAGTCGTAGACGCGAGCCCAGGTGCCGGGCTCCTCGCCCACGATGAACTTGTGGTTCTTGAGGTCCAGTCCAACACTAGCAACCCCGTGCGGGAGGGTGAACTCCTTGATCTTCTGGGTGCAGTCGGCGCCGCCATAGAAGACGACCTTTTTGCCCGCGGCGATGCTCAGGACAGGCTGGCCGCCGCCGACGTCGTTTGGCGACGTGTGCTGGGGGGCCAGAGACACAAGCTCACAGGCCTTGATCTCGGCGTCGAACACCTCCTCCTTGTAGTGGTTTCGTGTGGATACATCGTGCCAGCGCAACGTCTTTCCGGCTGCGGTGATGATGGTGGTCTGCTGAGGCCAGACGATGAACTTGATGGTATCGGGGTGGACCTCGCCAATCTGATGGGCCATGTCGGGTGGGATGTGGTATGTCGTGTGCCGGGTCTCCTCGTCGACCGTAGCGGTGACCCTCTCGTCCTTGTGATCCTCCGACTTGAGGTCCCAGATGCGTAGAATCTTCTCGTGGCCGCCGGTGGCCAGGATGTCGGAAATGTTGAGGGGGAAAGCGACGGCGCGGACGACGTGATCGTGCTTGAGGACCAGAAGCATCTCACCGGTGTGAGCGTCCCAGACCTTGGTGGAGAAGTCGGCCGAGGCAGAGGCAGCGATCCTGTTGTCGGGGCTCTGCTTGGCTTGCCAGGTTGCGCCCTTGTGACCTATGAAGGTGCCGATCCAGTCGCCAGTGCGGCCATGTCGGAGGATAGGGTTGCCATCTGGGGAAGCTGGGTCAGTGGTTATCTCGGGAGGGGTGAGAGGTCTCCTCTCGGGGCATGAATGGGGGTGATGGCGGACATACCCTTGCAAGCAGAGATGATGAAGTACTCTCCATCCTTCTCGAGGCTGGAGAAGCTGATGTGCGGGACAGGGCGAGAGTGGCCGTGGCAGGTCAGGGGCAGGTATTGTCGAGCGGCGCCGTTAGAAGCCATGGCTGGTGTTTGCGAGGACTACTTGAAAGTAGCGAGGCTTGCTTGACTGTAGCGGCGAGGCTTGGGGAGACAGAGCTCGAGTCGGCAGGTGGGTATCACTGTGGATGAGAAGTCCAAGATTGCGCGATGGGTTGGGCGCTATTCGATGCGACGCGACGGTGGGATGCGCTGCGATGCGATGCAGTGCGAGACAAGTATTAAGAGCTCCAAGATTCGGCGACGAGCTCAAGTTTGCTATTTCCGAATCGAATTGAGGTCAAAGAAACAAAACGAAGGCTGCTGTTCCCATAACAAGACAGCGGGACAAAAAAAGAGAGAAAGGAAGGGCTGAATTATGCAGTACAGCACTCTTTGGTCGTGAATCGTAGCGTATCAATCATCAAAAGGGTTTGGTGACAGATGGACGTTCTCCCCAGGACGAGTAGGAGTCAACCCAGGAGCTGAAGGGGGAAGCGCTGGCGAGCTTGAAGGCTGAAAGGCAAGAAGCGGTCGGCTGTTCCGAAGGTTGCACCTGTAGATCGGTTGTCGAAGTCTGCAGGAGGTGGAAGTGACAGATGGGAAACCTTGGCGGGTTGAAACAGAAAGAGGGACCCTTGTTGCTGTTGATCAGCCCTGAGCAAATCATAGGCCATTAGGTACCGGTGCAGAGGTGGGGCAAGGGGCGAGCTCATGGACTTGGGTATCCTGCATACAATCTCATCATTTGCCTGCTGCAGTACAGTACATGCGTCCGAAATCCAGCCTACAAACACCAAGTTATGATCAATGAACCCACAGACAACGAAAATACCATAGATCATTGACTGGACAAGCAGGACAAGAAGTCAACATCATGCCCCCTTTCTCCGTTCAGCATGATGTTGGAGGCAAACCACTTGGGGGCCATGGATGTTGGGTACACATGAACAAGAAAAACACAATCCGTCGGAACATGTGTGTCTTCCATGGGATGTACTTCCTTGATGGCTATAGCAGGACACAGGCTTGCCACAGAGAGCAAGATGGTTTAACCGCCCAGCTCGCGTCAACTGAAATGCATGGCCGCTTCTGATTCCACGCCGTACAGACTTACTGCCAGAGCTAACCGACCAACCAAGGGACGTACCGATGCGGGGAGCCAGCCCACACCCAGGTACCCAGCTGCCCCGCGATGACCTCAGCAGGCCATCGGTACGTACCGACAGCGCCACCACTCATGTAGCTCCTTCCAGCTGGTTCCTTCAACAACACCGTTGCGTATCTGGACTGCCTGCCTACCTAAACTTCCTGTGAGCATATCGAGGAGTAGAGCTGTCCTGTTGCAACAACGGCTGGGAGCAGTACCTAGACAATCGTTTGGGAAGAAGCCAGATAGCAGCTCAACCAACACTGTTGATACCCTTGTCCCCAGCCCCAGGTTTGTGACATCGTGTCTGTCTGCAACCTGAGCTCCCGCCTCCGAGGCCGCCGACTTTAGCCACTTCCCATCCACTTCCGGCTGCGTTTAGGAGTTCTGGTGGAGGCCAACAACAGCTCTCACGATGGAGTTCAAGCTCTCTGCCCAGCTGCCTGGCCACGAGTCTGATGTTAGTACCTGACAGCTCCGTTCAAGCACGCAATCATGGCTGCATACTGACATCTACACCCCCCTCCATCAGGTCCGCGATGTCCTCTTCCCAAAGCCCGACGTTGTCATTTCCGCCTCTCGCGACCACACTTTACGACTCTGGCGAAGGTCTTCTCAGAAGCCTCCATCCTTCGAAGCCTCCATCGTCACCCAGGGCCAGGAGTGGCTCAGCAGTCTCGCATTCCTCCGCCCAAACGCCGACTATGCCGACGGCCTCATCATCTCCGGCGGCAAGGACACCATCATCGAAGTCAAGAAGCCGTCGTCCACCCCTTCCGATAATGCCGAACGCCTGCTCATAGGGCATGCCCACAACATCTGCGCGCTCGACGTGTCACCTGAAGGCACCTATATCGTATCAGGGAGCTGGGACAAACAAGCCATTGTCTGGCGGGTCGGAAAGTGGGAGCCAGAGATGGTGCTGACCGGGCACGACGCGAGCGTCTGGGGGGTCCTGGCTCTGGACGAGACCACCGTCGTGACAGGGTCAGCCGACGAGAAGCTCCATATATACGACCTGCGAACCGGCGCCGGTGGACAGGTCGAGCCCCGGTCTACTATATACACCTCCAACGTCGTACGGGCCTTATGCAAGGTTCCTCAAGGTCATCCCACTGGTGCCGACATTGCCAGCTCACACAACGACGGCGTGATACGGCTGTGGAAGCTCAATGGACAATCCGTCGGCGAGTTGCACGGCCATGAATCCTTCGTCTACAGTCTCGCGGCACTGCCCAGCGGAGAGCTGGTGAGTTCGGGTGAGGACCGCACCATCAGGGTATGGCGAGGTCTCGAGTGTGTGCAAACAATCACTCTGCCCGCAATATCCGTCTGGTCGGTGGCTGTGAGCCAGCAGACCGGTGACATTGTGTCTGGCTCGAGTGATGGTGTCGTACGTGTGTTCACAAGAAACGCGGAGAATTTGGCCGACGCCGAGACCCTCGCAAGCTTTGAAGAATCAGTCAAGGCATCTTCCATCCCTGCGCAGCAGGTGGGCGGTATCAACAAGGAGAAGCTACCCGGTCCCGAGTTCCTAACATCGAAGTCTGGTACCAAGGAGGGTCAGATTCAGATGATCAACCAGCCAAATGGCTCTGTTACCGCCCATCAGTGGTCCGCCGGTAAGCTCACACGCCGCTTCCACATTGTGGACTTTCGTCTCCGTGCTAACCATGTCGCCAGCTCAACAGCAATGGATCGAGGTTGGTACGGTAGTGGATGCTGTGGGAAGCAGTGGGAAAAAGGTTGAGTACATGGGCAAGTCGTACGATTATGTCTTTGACGTGGCCATCGAGGATGGTGCCCCGGCCTTGAAGCTCCCATACAGACTGTCTCAGAACCCGTACGAGGCAGCGTCGAAGTTCCTGAGCGACAATGAGCTTCCCCAAACCTACCTAGACCAGGTCACAAATTTCATCGTCGAGAACACGAAAGGCGCGACGATCGGGCAGGGCTCAGCCCCAGCCGTTGACGAGTTCGGCACCGGTAGATACCAGCCCGGAGACGAATCCGCGTCACAGGCACCACCCGCAAAGAAGCTTCTTCCTCAAGACAAATACCTAACCATAGCCACTGCTAAGTTCGATCCATTGGTCAAGAAAATCCTCTCGATAAATGCCACGATGATCTCGTCCGGCAGGAAAGACACCGCTCTCAACCCAGCAGAGGAAGCTACTCTGGCCAGGTTGGCTGAGAATCTCGGCAAGACGATCCCAAGCGTGCCCGCATCAATTTCTGGCACCGCCGCCACGCCAACCTCCCAACCTCTCACAATCTCGGAGCACGACATCGGGCTCGTGCTCAAGCTCGTCAGCCAGTGGCCTGGCAACGAGCGCCTCCCCGGTCTAGATCTTCTCCGATGCGTGGCTACTGCGCCCCTGGCGGCAAGCTTTACAGGCCCCGGCGACGAGTCCATCATCGACATCGCCCTACGCGCCGCTTTCCAACCCGGTAGTGGCTCAAGCATCAATGAGAACTGCGCCATGATGGCCTTCCGAGTGGTCACGAACCTTTTCGCGACCGAGGCGGGCCGACAGGTTGCCCACGCGCACGCGGAGAAGGTGGTCGACCACATGGAATCGCTCGTCGGCATTTCGGACAGCTCCTTCAAGGGCCCCGTGGGCTTCCCCAACAACCGCAACGTCCTGGTCGCAGTCACCACCGCAGCGCTCAACTACGCCGTCCTCGCCTCCCTCTTGTCCAAGAAGAAGGTCAACGTCCAAGGCAACGCCATCACGCCCGAGGTGTTCGGCTTGCTGGCCAACGTGCTCGCCAAGATCCTCCAGGACCAGTCGGACCCCGAGGTCAGCTACCGTGCCCTGGCGGCCCTCGGCACCATCGCCAGCGCCGGGCACGCCGGGGTCCTGCGGACGCTGGGTGCGGACGCGGCTGTCAGGAAGGTGGCGAAGGGCGGCGCTGAGGAGCGGGTGACGAGCATGGCGAAGGAGGTTCTTGGGCTGCTTTAGCTGGCGGGTGAAAATGCGTCGTAGGAGCGGGAGCGTAGATTGGCGCAGCCTCTGTTGTTAGGAGGCATTTAGATACCGTAATGATCCAGACCTTTAGATTATCTTCTCTGTTCGCTTTTCTGGTGGCCTAACGTAACCTCCATGTTCGCCCTTTTTGCTTGGCCTCCGCACCGAGCACCTCGTGCCTCCCTCAGCCTTGCCCCCATGTCCCTACCCGCGTCTTCTTCATGCTTTCTGTTAATCTCGAACAACCATGCCCGATCATGGTTTTGACGCCCGGGCTGCATGAAGTGGCCTGGGCTCAGTAGGGCACGTTTGCAGCAAGTGGATGTGGCTTGAGAGCGTGGGCTGTGCTAAGAAATGGGTTTCCTGAAATGTGACGCCGTGACTTATGTGCTCTTCAGTTTCATGTGTCGCATTTTATTGCATTGCATTAGAAATATAAACCCAGGGTCTTTTCCCGCACTGTCATAGGCAGCCCCAGTGAGATATCATATCCATTCCCATCCCAACGCCCCAGAACTCCGACCTCCAAAAGAAAAGAGGCCCTTCCTGCCCAACCAGATATTCAAGAAAAAAAAAGCCAACCAACAGTGGCCAGGCCGCTCAGAACAGCGCCCAGGCGAGCCCCAGCGCGACAGGCGCGAGGCCGACAAAGTTCCACACGGACGCGCGCTGGCCGCCGTGGCGGCCAAAGTACCAGAAGAGGGTCTCGGAGGCGTCCGAGGTGCGGGCCTCGATGTCCGGGTCGGCGCCGACCTCGCGGGTGACGATGGTGTAGACGTCGGCGAAGCCGATGTCGTTGCTGTTGAAGCAGTTTGTCTCGTTGACGATCTCGAGGCGGTCGTCGCCGGGCTCGACAAAGGTGATGTCGACGCACTGAATTTATCGTAGGTTAGCCACCAGCCGCAGAAACTTTGGGGATGCCCCGTGCCCTGGAGTCGGGCGGGGTGGAAAGAGTGACTCACAGAAAACAGCGAGGCGCCGTGCACGGCGAGCTCAACGACCTGGATGGTGGCGTTGTCGCCCGGCTGGACGGTGGTGTTTGCGGGCAGCGGGACCTGGGGCAGGCAGACGGTGCCCGGGTAGGGGTTCTTGCTGGGGCCGAGGATCTGGAAGGGCGGGACCATGGGGAAGCTCATGTTCCAGGGCCCGCCGTCCGGGCCGTCGGTGCCGAAGCCCATGTTGACGTAGAGGAAGGCCGTGGCGTGGCCCTGGAACCAGCCCGGCTGGAAGGCGATGGCGCCGCCCGTCGTGGGCCAGTAGGTGCGGTTTGTTGTCGTTGGGTAGCCGCCGCCTGGGGGGGAGAGGTGTGTTGTCAGCTTATGCGTTCGGGGAATGTGCTGGGCCGTGAGGCTCCGGTTGAGCCGGTGTCATGGAGTGCCAGAGGAGACGACTTGGTGTCGAGGGATCATGGACTTGGCTGGGCGACTTACATGGGTACATCCATTGCATGCCGAATGGGAATGTGTCGTTGGTTATGAGGTTGTCACCCCTCCATCCGGGATATGTGAGGACGGTGTGTGCTGATGATAGTGATGCTGCGCCGATGAGCGCTAGTAATGTTGAGGAGAACATTGTGTTTGTGTGTGTGTGTGTGTGTGTATGACCTCGGGAGGTGAGTTTGTGTGCTGCCGCCGACGATCCTCGAATCTCGAGCTGTATTCCCCCCGAGCTGTGTTCCTCGGCCTCGTTACTCGGATTCTGAGTCTTGCTTTGGAGCAACTTGTTCCCGGCCTTCCTGTCCAAATCCGGGGCCCTGATTCCACTAGGTGTTGATGCTGGTCGACAAGTCGTGAGGCGAGTCTTGGCGATTACTGACGAGGAGAGCGGAGAGAAAGATACTTCTTTCTTACGATATCGTCATGTGATTATGGGTATCTTGTAGTTGAAAAAGTGAAAAGCAGGAACAAGAAAGTAAGAATGAGAGAGAGCAGCAGCCAAGGGTAATATTAGACGCAGGATACTATGGAATCTCACCTCTTCTCACCTACCTGCATGGGCGAAATCCGGGTCACGGAGGGGACTGGACTGGAGCAGCCATCCAGTGATAGCCGTCCAAGCTGGGGCTTGGTGCGAGGTGCGGTAGCAGTGGGCAATCCCCCATCAGGCCTAGCCCTGTCACCTCGCGCATCCAGCCGCCGAAGCTGATTTGCATCGTGCCATTCAATTCGGCGTGTGTGGGTGGCGGGTGGGCGAGCGCAGAGAGAGTGCGAGGAAGCCTGTTGGGGCTGGCAGCACTTTGGGCGGGGGGCAGAGCTGCGAGGCGCGAGGGCAAAATCGATGCCCCAGTGCCTTTGGACGGGAGCCTGGGCCAGATGCAACCCGGGCGGCTTCTCCACGAGGCTTGGGCCAGTCAGGTCGCAGAAGAGGTGTGCAAGCACCTGCAGCTCCACAGCCCCTGCCCCTGCCGTCCAAGTGAAGCCCAGCCAATTGCGTCGCCTGACGGGGCATCTCCAGCACCTCGGGAGGGCGACTCGCTGGCCGCCCAGACTTGAAAAAATCCCCCGCCCGTGTGTGCAGCTTGCCCCATCACCAACAAGCGTGCATGCGACCAATCGAGCGGCCGGGCCTGATGTGACGGCCACTTTCAGGGACCCGGCTGTGAGATTGATGCTCGTGGAGAGAGCCTCAGGCTTGTGTCATGGACGTTCGAGAAGCCGTGACCGTTGCGATGCTGGACTCCTTGAGGAGAGCTCATGAGCCAAGTAAGACCGGCTCCTTGTCGACACCAGGACGGGCTGTTGCAGGGGACCAGCTCATTAAGAGTCACTAGCACCTCGGCAGAAGTTAGCCAGATTAGGCCTAGCGCGGGCGCACAGGCCCTAACTTATACCGAGCCCATAATTATTTAAACTTAATTTAAACCTAAAAAAAAAAAATATATTAAAAAATTTAGACTTAGTAGGAATTAAACCTATAACTTTAAAATCTAAAATTTTATACTCTACCTACTAAGCTATAAGCCCTAATTACTTCTTCTCTAGAATTTTAAGTATATATATAAGAGATAAAGAAATAAAAATATTAAAATAATACTAAATAATACCTATATAATTAATATACTATACTCTAAGCTTTAAATATAAGTAAACTATATTTATATTAAGTTAATAAATACTATAAATAGTAACTAATCTACCTTAACTAACCTTTATAATAATTTATTTTTATATTATATTAATAATAGTATCTCTTTTTATACCTCCTTTTTAGCTAAAAATAGCTTAAGTATTTTAATTTACTTTTTATACTTATTATTCTTAAGCTTAATATATATTTAAACTTACTTTAAACCCTATATTACTTAATTTTAAATATTTAGTAACTTAACTAATATAAATACTTTTAAGTATATAAAAATATTAGGTTTAGGTATTATTTAGATTTTATTTAAATAAGTATTTAGTATACTAAATATAGAAAGACTCTATTCCCTTCTTAATAAGCTTAAACTTTAAACTAAGTTTAAATCTTTAAGTATAAAGAGTTATTACTTAGTAGGTAATTTAAAGTTATTACTAAATTCTAAACCTATATATACTTTATATAAACTATTATTAAAATTACTGGCCTTAGTTTAAGCTAGAAAAGGTATTAGTATAATATTAAAAGGTTTTTAAACTAAGTTTAAATAATATATAGATAGATTTAGAGTTTCTAATATAATCTCGATACTATTATTATAAATTATTATATTTAGCCTATCTTATATAAGATAATTAAATAATTAATATAGTTTAGATTTATTATTCTTTTAATAATAAGTATTACTAATATTATATTTTATTATATTATAATTAAACTATATTTAAATAATATTTATAAATAATAAAAGTAACTTACTTTATATAATTAATTTATACTAAGCTTACACTTAAAGTAAATTATTCCTCTAATATAGCCTTAAGCTAGTTTTCTTATAAATATTAAGGTTACCCTAATATTTATATATTACTTTTTAAAAATTTATTTAAAATTAATTTATATTAAAAATTAGTATAATTTAAATAAAGTTAAAATATACTATATATAAGCTAGTAATAATACTTAAAAAAAACTAACTTAATAGTTTTTACTCTAATAAATAACTTCTATTATACTAGTCTCTTTATATATAAAATTTTAGTCCTTAGAAGGGATTTTAGAATAAACTCTATATAAACCTACTTTAATTTATTAAATATTTTTATTTAAAAACTAATTTACTTATAATAAATACTTCTAATTAAAAAGTTATAAATTTATATTAAGTTTACCCTTAGTATATATATTAAATAATAAATTAAATATATAAGTAAACTTATATTTAGGCTATAACTTCCTAAAGTTATAATTATTATATATATAGCAAAAAATTATTAGGTATAAAAGGTACTTAAACTAGATTTATTTTAGGTTCAGATTATAAAAATATAATCTAAATCCCTTTATTTATTTTTAATATATATTAATAATAATAACC